>JAXQQM020077305.1:0-141440 GCA_034641835.2 Pinus albicaulis
CTTTGATGCAGGAGCATCAAGACCGTTTCCTCCATTTGTAAATAGGGGGTGTGATAATATTAATTTGTAAATATGGGGTGTGATGATTTTTAATATTTTATTAATTAATTTGAATTAAATAGGAGAAGGTGAGGATTTATGTAAATATCTTTTTATTAATAAAAGGATATGAGGAAATTTAATAAATTGAAGGATTTTAGGGATAAAAACCTATCCTTTAGGGATGTTGAGAGATTTAGGGGTTTGTTGAGGATTTTAAGAGATTGAGCATTTAATGTAATGGCTTTTAGAAATTGTATAAATAGGAGGGCTTTTTGTGAGAGAAACTATGAGAGATTGTGAGAGAGTGTGAGGCTGAAAGCAGGCTTGAACAGCAAGGCTGTAAGCCTTCAGCAATTGTAAGGGCCAAATGTTGAATATCAGGCCACGAAGGAAGTTTGTAAGTATTTGTTTATTAATATGATAAGTGTGGTTTTTAGAAATTGCGTGTTGATTTCTGAAATGGTTTTGGTGAGGCGCACTTGTATGAGTTGTGTTTATAAACCAAAAGCGTTGAATGATCTATAAGGATGATGGTTCGTATGTTGTGGTGAAAGCTCTTATATAATCATATTGGAAGGGCAAACTGTTATATAGTTGGGTGTATCGATGCTTGATTTATACCTGGCTCTTTGATGATATATCGATGTCCCATAAGAAATATTTAAATGAATGGTTGATAACACATTGAACTGTAGTTATTATGATAGAACGCTGAGGGAAGCAAATGCGTTGAATCGTATTTGGTTTAGAGATTGAATAAATTGGGTTCGATAGAATTTGAAGTGCGTTGAATGAAAGGCATAATAAATGGTTGTTGTGGATAAATCTATGGTTATCAAGATCGATTAAATCTCTGCTGTGGCGTTATTTGTGAATGATGCTCTCACACGTTGTTCAGTTGCGTAACAGCGCCATGGAGAAGCAATGGAACGGTTCTTTTTTAATCTGGACGCAAAAGCAACAGTAATCGGTTCTGAATTCATGTTGTTGAAGTCTTTATGTTAATCGATGAATTGAATGAATGCCTGCAATGTATTTGTTTACCCATTTCTAAAAAATGCAAAACAATGTCATTAGAATGAGCAACGCATGGAAAACTGTTCACTCTAATTTGTATATGGTAGTTGTAATAGCAGTTGCAATTTGTTGAATCGAATTGTTTTTATGCGGAGTGGATTGGTAAATCGGATGCAGGGATTTTGTAACGTGTTGAAAGTTTTAAAACAAGACGCAGAAAGGCATGGAATTTGTTGTTGGAGCAGAACGTTTATCACAATGATGCTTGACGTTGGTAATGTTGTGTTTGCCGGTGAATTCCAGAATCTGAAGATGTGCTCTGAAGACTATAGCGCAGAGATGTAACAGCGTTTGAATCTGGAAACAGAAGGAAGTGCGTTCTGAATTATAAAGGTAAGCAGTTATTTATTGATATTCGATTTTAAACAAAGCCTGAAATCGATGAATTGTGAAAACGTTGTTTGCTGGAAGTATTCCTAAATGATATTTGAGTGATTGCACTGATATGTATTGAATCACTGAAAGGAATTGGCATATGGTGGTAATTAAGTCAATGTGTGAAGGATTTCATATGTATAGAGTTTGTTAACCATGTCCAGCGTGTTTAAAATAAAAAGGGCGCACATATAAATACAATGGAATTAGTTTGAATAGCGCTGGCATAATAAGTTGTGGTTGAGGTTCATATTAAGTTCAAAGGTAGAACTTTGTTATAATTCTTGCATGGGAAGACCAATGGGAAGACCTTGAGCGCATGGTCTCAGAAGCTTGAGCGCATGGTCTAATTGGTTTTATTCAAGTTATGGAATATTGAACTCATATACTCATATTTGTGAATTGAGTTGAAGGAATAGGGAGTGATGGGTGAGTTTATGGAATTTATGTGAATGCTTCCGTATAATAATGGTGTTGTATGAATTTGCCAACTATTGAAATTTTGATTTGGGAAAAATGTTGAGATTGCCCAATTTGAGTTTATTGGGGTTTAAATAACTTTGATAACTCAAGAGGGCATTTAACTGAATCCAACACATACAGGAAGAATTTTGTGATGGTTTATAAACACATGAGGAATGTTGGTGATGAAATGAATGAGGGACTTAAGGCATAGTTCTGGTGTTATGAGGCATCTCTAATCTGACAAATAAATAATATGATGTTTAAGAAAGGATTATTGTGGAAGGGCTTTATAACCATAAATATGAAAGAAAGTTTCTGCATAAAGAGTGAATTGGGCAAATTAGAGCATGTCTGTTTATAAGCATTACTTTATAAAGATCCTGGTATTGCAGGCTGGCCTAGCTTGCGTCAATTTTGGTATCAGAGCCAGAATGCCCTGTTGGAATGTTTATCTTCTGAATGATGACAAGAAGGTTTTTGTTAATTGAAATATATTCTTGAATGTATGATGAATGATGAAGATCAGATTTTAAATGCAGCATATACAATTGCAAGTGAATAGAATGCAGGTAAAGGAGATCAGATTCTAATCTGAAAGACAAGCAACCAGAGTACAGCTGAAGGAATGAGGAGTCATGCAGGTATTGTGTTTGGTTAATTTTGATTTGGGTTTTACTGACAAGAAACAGATTGAGAATTGATGGTTGCAGCAAAGAAGGAATTTTTGCTGACAAATAAGTTTGCCAGATCAAGCCAGAAGATTGGAAGAGAGAATCAGATTTTAAAATCTGATTGACAGTAAAATTTTGCAGAGGAAGCAATGAAGATTTGCTGAAACAAATTTGCAGGAGTGGTGAAATTCTGAAGGTAGTTGAAGAGTTTGAAGACACAGCTGACAGCTAGTGGGAAGGACGGTCCATTTAAAAGTACAGGCAAACGAAAAGACAAGATCAGACTGAGATCTTGAAGGTAAGGTGATCTGGGTTTATTTGAATTTGAAGATTGTAGTCTTTGCAGAAGTATTTTTGCAACTCCCAAAAGGAAAATCCATAGAAGACATGTTTAAAATTGCTAACAAAAAACTGGTGAAAGCATAGGTGGCAGAACCTTGAAGAAATCCAATAGAGATTGGATAAGGAGGACAGGTGTGAACAGGCAGATGAGTTGAAGCCCAGGAAGAGCAAAGGGAAGTGCTCAAAGGAGGTTCCAGAGATAGAACCAATTGCTTGCCAAAAGACCGAGTGAGGAGGGCTTGGTGAGGTAAGTGGCGGCAGGACAGGACTTGCTGCTGGAGAGGCTTTAGTGCAACTCATAGTAAAGTGAGTAAGAAACTCATAGAGATGGAAGGGACGATGACTAGTGACAGTCATAACGGAGGTTCTGAAATAAACCACAGCAGAAGACAAAAGGAAAAGGATGCCAAGGCAGTTGGCATACAGAGACAGTTAAGCAAAGAGAAATATGAGAGGGAGAAGGCTGAGATAGCAGTTCAGCTTGAGGTGTTAATGGAGATGTTGCAAAGAAATGAGGAAGACCAGAAGCGTGGTTATGTCATAAGAAAGAAGTTGAGGTGGTAGAGGCTACAAAAGAAGTGGAATCATCAGGTAAATATGCAGTTGATAAAGGAACTAAGGAAACTTGAACAGGTTATTGATGCCAGGCAAAGGATAGAGAAGTTCGAAACAGTTGAGCTACAGCAAAAGGAAGATGCTGAAGAAGATGTTGAAGTTTCAATATGTTACCCAGAGAATGGACCATTACTTTTTGAAAGTGATGAAGAGCTGGAGGAGTTGAATCATATGAATGATTCAAAGCAGCCGGAAGATTTGATGACTGAAGTATCAAACAAGACCGTAAGGTCTTGTGATTTTAAAACTAATAATTTGTGTGTGATTGCAGGTCTGGAAGAAGAAGAAGAACATCTACTGAAGGATGTTAAGGAAGATTTAGCAGAAGAAAGACTATGTGAGGAAATGGAAGATCGTGTAAAGTTTCCGAAGTCCACTCCAAGTAAAATCATTGAGTTATATCGAGAATTAGACTTTCAAAGGAAGAAATTGGAAGAACAGAGGATGAATGTCCAGGACAGATTGCTGAAGAAGGATGACAAAGCGGTTGTCATAAATGATAAAGAAATTGCAGATGGCGAGCAAAGGAATGTTGCAAAGGGAAAGGAAGATTGGAAGACCGCAACATTCATAATGACAGCTAAAGCAACATGTGAGGCGACATTTATAGTAGCAGCAGCAGAAAAGGTGATCAAAACAAGTGAAGAACAAGCAAGAATTCAGCAATCAAGAGAAGGAAGCAATCAGCAGACAGAGGACATACTTGACAGAGAAATTGAGTTGATAAGGAGGTTAATGATAAAGACATCCCAGAGAAAGACAACCGAAAGAAAGAAAAGGAGCGACAACAAGAGAAAGACAGCAAAATATTGCAAGAGCAGAGCAAGCGGAGCATTACAGCACAAAATATGGAAACCTGGAAGACAACAGCAGATGACAACAGCAGTAAAGCAATCGACAAGCACGGAAAGATTACAAAATAAAATTTGGGATCCAGGAGGAGATATCCAGACTTATGACCAGGTGGTCATGAATTTTCTTACATGGGGAGTCTGATGCAGGAGCATCAAGACCATTTCCTCCATTTGTAAATAGGGGGTGTGATAATATTAATTTGTAAATATGGGTTGTGATGATTTTTAATATTTTATTAATTAATTTGAATTAAATAGGAGAAGGTGAGGATTTATGTAAATATCTTTTTATTAATAAAAGGATATGAGGAAATTTAATAAATTGAAGGATTCTAGGGATAAAAACCTATCCTTTAGGGATGATGAGAAATTTAGGGGTTTGTTAAGGATTTTAAGGGATTGAGCATTTAATGTAATGATTTTTTAAAATTGTATAAATAGGGGGGCTTTTTGTGAGAGAAACCATGAGAGATTGTGAGAGAGTGTGAGGCTGAAAGCAGGCTTGAACAGCAAGGCTGTAAGCCTTCAGCAATTGTAAGGGCCAAATGTTGAATATCAGGCCACAAAGGAAGTTTGTAAGTATTTGTTTATTAATATGATAAGTGTGGTTTTTAGAAATTGCGTGTTGATTTCTGAAATGGTTTTAGTGAGGCGCACTTGTATGAGTTGTGTTTATAAACCAAAAGCATTGAATGATCTATGAGGATGATGGTTCATGTGTTGTGGTGAACGCTCTTATATAATCATATTGAAAGGGCAAACTGTTATATAGTTGGGTGTATCGGTGCTTGATTTATACCTGGCTTTTTGATGATATATCGATGTCCCATAAGAAATATTTAAATGAATGGTTGATAACACATTTGAACTGTAGAACGCCGAGGGAAGCAAATGCGTTGAATTTGAACTGTAGTTATTATGATAGAACGCCGAGGGAAGCAAATGCGTTGAATCGTATTTGGTTTAGAGAAATTGGGTTCGATAGCATTTGAAGAGCGTTGAATGAAAGGCATAAAAAATGGTTGCTGTAGATAAATCTGTGGTTATGAAGATCGATTAAATCTCTGCTGTGGCATTATTTATGAATGATGCTCTCACACGTTGTTCCAGTTGCGTAACAGCGCCATGGAGAAGCAATGGAACGGTTCTTTTTTAATCTGGATGCAGGAGTAACAGTAACCGGTTCCGAATTCATGAAGTCTTTATGTTAATCGATGAATTGAATGAATGCCTGCAATGTATTTGTTTTACCCATCTCTAAAAAAAATGCAAACCGCTGTCATTAGAATGAGAAATGCGTGGAATACTGTTCACTCTAATTTGTAGCAGTTGCAATTTGTTGAATCGATTTGTTTTATGCGGAATGGATTGATAAATCGGATGCAGGGATTTTGTAACGTATTGAAAGAGTTAAAACAAGACACAGAAAGGTATGGAATTTGTTGTTGGAGCAGAACGTTTATACAGCAATTAGCCAGCGTTGGTAATCAAGACTGTGTTTGCCGGTGAATTCCAGAATCTGAAGATGTGCTCTGAAAACTATAGCGCAGAGATGTAACAGCGTTTGAATCTGGAAACAAAAGGAAGTGCGTTCGGAATTATAAAGGTAAGCAGTTATTTATTGAGATTCGATTTTAAACAAAGCCAGAAATCGATGAATTGTGAAAACGCTGTTTGCCGGAAGTATTCCTAAATGATATTTGAGTGATTAAATATGATATGTATTGAATCACTGAAAGGAACTGGCAGATGGTGGTAATTAAGTTAATGCGTGAAGGATTTCATATGTATAGAGTTTATTGACCATGTCCAGCGTATTTAAATAAAAAGGGCGCACATATAAATACAATGGAATTAGGTTGAATAACGCTGGCATAATAAATTGTGTTTGAGGTTCATATTAAGTTCAAAGGTAGAACTTTGTTATAATGCTTGCATGGGAAGACCATGAGCGCATGGTCTAATTGGTTTTTATTCAAGTTATGGAATATTGAACTCATATACTCATGTTGCTGAATTGAGTTGAATGAATAGGGAGTGATGGGTGAGTTTATGGAATTTATGTGAAGGCTTCCGTATAATAATGGTGTTGTATGAATTTGCCAACTATTGAAATTTTGATTTGGGAAAAATGTTGAGATTGCCCAATTTGAGTTTATTGGGGTTTAAATAACTTTGATAACTCAAGAGGGCATTTAACTGAATCCAACACATACAGGAAGAATTTTGTGATGGTGTATAAACACATGAGGAATGTTGGTGATGAAATGAATGAGGGACTTAAGGCATAGTTCTGGTGTTATGAGGCATCTCTAATCTGAAAAATAAATAATATGATGTTTAAGAAAGGATTATTGTGGAAGGGCTTTATAACCATAAATATGAAAGAAAGTTTCTGCATAAAGAGTGAATTGGGAAAATTAGAGCATGTCTGTTTATAAGCATTACTTTATAAAGATCCTGGTATTGCAGGCTGGCCTAGCTTGCGTCACCCTTGCACAAAACCATAGGTAGGTCCACCCTCCTAGTATAGGGTCCAAAAAAAATTCCTGGGGCTTTGCCTCGACCCCCCTGCAAAACCCCCAACATGGGGGATGATGCTATGACCCCCTTTGTTGTGCCTCGATGCAACAAACAGAGGATTTTATCACCCCCTTGTGACCCCCACCCCTTGTGCGTGGAACTGGGTCATGGAAAGAATATAACACACACCAAACACATGTTCATCTACCTTCTTCATATTCCAAATATGGTTGAATTTAAACTTTTCATAGGATATTTCCAAAGTGGTAACTTCCATTGAAGTGATTGTCATCCAATAATAAAATACCTTCTACTAAACTATGTGTATAAAGAAAAATTCAATATTGTGAAGAAAATCAACTCACAAATTTTTACAAATAATTGAAAATTATGAAGAAACTAGCTCCATAAAACCACAAGCTACAAATTCGAATTTGGATTTGGATTTGATATGATATGAACAAAATTGAATAAGAAAAAAAATTGAGAATTACAACATACAAATATCTATTTTTTCAAAAGTTCAAAATATTTAAATTAACAAGTAATATTCCCTCTCTTAATATGCTCAAAATGGACGTAATCTACCCATGGTATTTACCATGGTATTTTCCCATGGGATTTTCCCATGGCATTTGCCTTCATTTGAGGGAAAATAATAAAATAAGGTTCCTAGAGTTTCCATCAATCCTATTAAAGGGGATAAGAACTAGGAATTTGTATCATCCTTAGTTTATCAATCTTATTGTGTTTTTTGAGAATCGAGCATTTCTAGTTCTATTTCATCCAGCTGACAAAGAACATGGAAACATAAGTAGTAGTTTTATTAATCATAGCATTGTATCTTAGTATGGAGGAAAAATATCTACTAGAAGCAAGGATTGTTGCAACTAGAGGAGAGAGGTTATCAAATAACAACTATTTGTGTGAGTTTGTGAAGTAGAAGGGACGACTTTTCCCTTTTGTGGGTAATTTTTTGTGGGTTTTTTTGTGGAGGGAGTGTGGTGGTAGGGGAAAGGAATTCTTATTTAAATTTAAAAAAACTAAAAAATAAATCAAAAGAGAAGAAGAAAGTGGTGGGAGAATCATTAGGTCAAATTTATTCAAAATATTTACAATCTTGATATAATATTTCCATGAAAAAATTGTGTATTCTTACATATTTTCTTGCTTTGGTATGGGAGAAGATGGAGTACCTTGAAGAGACCTTGGAAAACACTCATAAACTTCTTGATGAACTCGTGAGAATATATGGTCCTTTACACAACAATACCCCCTTAAACCAAAATTATGGTCAAAGCATCAACCATCCCTTGAAAAACATGCCAATGTCATTCTACAGTTGAAGCACTCATGGGAAGTGAAGGAAGGACAAGGAAGGGGGGCTAAGCTCTTCACAATTGGATCTGAATTGCAAAAAACAAATTTAGACATAGACCTTCGTAATTTGGAGGAATTAGACATGTGTTTGTCCAAGGTGGGGCATCCAAAATGGAAGAAATTCAGTTGGGCTCTCAAATCATCCATGTTTGCATTAATGCAACCCAAACTCTCGGAGCATCCTTGTGAAGATGTTAGGATCACAATTGCTTCTTGTCTCAATAAGGGTCATAGCTTTAACATCACCACTACTTCCTTACAATAATGATACGATGGAATAGATATTGCAGATCGATAGTAGAAGCCCTTTAGGGGTTGGACAACATCATGCTTTCTACTTTTCAAGTGGTGCAAAATCTTAGAAATCAAGGAAAAATCCATCTTTGGCACATTCATGTTGAATTTGGAATGTGATGACTCAATCTCTTAGGTGTTCCGTAAATTTTACATTAGCTTAACATTAGCTCATCCATACCACGTCAAAACAAGCATGCACAAGGTTGTGTCCTTGTTCTTAGAAGGATATGTCGACATTTGCAAGATACTAAGATCCAAAATGTTGACCATTTGGAGAAAGGAACTAAGTATATCACCAAATTCCTATTATCTAATCGAGAAGTTGGTCATGAAAAAATATAAAACCGATGAGAAGGGTGTTGCCTAAGAAGGAGCTTAAAAAAAATTGATGGAGGAAGTAAGAAAAAAAGGTAGTAAAACTCGCAGAGCAAAGAATGAACTAAGAAGGAGAGGACTATTATTTATCTACAAGGGACCTTGGGCACTTAACCATTCATGTCCAAGTGATAGGAAGGGGGCAACAAGGATAGAACAAGAGGGATATTCCTTCATATCATGAGGAGTCTTCTACAGTTTGGGTCTACTAATGGTGAGCAACAATATGATATTATTTCCGAGAGACTTGGCAGGGATGACAAGCATTTCAGAAGTGCATGAGGAAATTCTACCTAATGGTATTGATGAGTTAGACTCCTATACAAACAGAGTCCATAGGTCTCTAGGGGGTATGTCCATAAATAATATGAGAAATCAAGTATAGATAGCGGTCCACTAGTGTTTCTATGTTCTACAATTGGAGAGAATGAACAACTTATTGTATTCACAGATGGAGGATGCCGGTAAAATTGAGTGAGAAGCCAACAATATTGAACCATCACAATGAACATGATCATGAGGAGAAGTATGAAAAATATAATGTGAAAAAATGAACCATTCCTAGAGAGTCGATCAAAGGCTCAAGCTCGAGTTACGATAATTGAGCATCCGGTGTAGCCGAGACATGAGAGGCATTCAACAGTATGCACTGCATCTCAAAGAGGGTACTTTTGGTAAAAGATCATGTATTTCAAGACATATATTATGATTTTGAAGAAGAGAGTCTCAACATTCTGAGACACTGTCTTACAAGAGAATAAGAAAATTGGGGAGCTCATAAGGGTATCTATGGAACCAATGGCCAAATTGTCTAGTGTTGAGGAATGACTCAAGTCCCTCACAAAGCAGCAAGAGGAGTAAAATTGGGAGCTCCAAAGCATCCCTCTATAGGAGTACATAGATAAGGCTTCCAACACTACCAACCCGCCTTTATACATTTGGAAGAGCAGGGCAGAGTTCTCCAAATGGATCATGTTGGGTAACCTGAGTGGAGAAACATGAGTTGAGTATTGGAAACATCAACATAGTAGACTTATCCCATGGGCTGGCATTCATGCATTAGATCCTTCCCACGAGATAGATTTGAAAGAGATTATATGTTGGAGCTCTAGTGATGGGATGATTCCTATCGAAGATACCCCTTATCCAAGGGCATATTGCAGTCTTGGGCCTTCACGCATGGGAAATGATGGAGGGTTGTGATGGTATCATAACCCATAGGTCCCAAGACTTAGGTGGCATTGAGATATAGGTGAATCTATTAAGGGCAATATTGGTTGGAGGATTGTTTTGGATCTAGGTATCGAAGGATCCATTTAGGATCATTTAGCATGGAGGCATGCAATAGCACATTGGTTTGTATGGGATCATCGTATTAGTATACAAATGATTTTTCTGTGGATAGAAGTGGATTTCTTGAGGGCGAGAAATCTTTGGGTAGGAGGATTTGTAATATTCCCTTTCTTGATATGGTTAAAATGGATGGAATCTACCCGTCATATTTACCATGGTATTTTCCCATGGGATCTACACATCATATTTTCCCATGCGATCTTCCCATGGTATTTGCCTTCATTTTTCAATGGAAAATAACAAAATAAGATTTCTAGAGTGTCCATTAAGCATATTAAAGGGGATAGGAACTAGGAATTCAAATACTCTCGAGTAGATCAATCTTATTGTGTTTTGTTGAGAACTCGGCTTAGCCAGTTCTAGTGGGATCCCGGGACAAAACCCCATGGATACTTTTCTTGGTGAATCCATCTAGGGTCCACTATCATGCTTCAGTCTCTTGGAATTTTCTAATATATTAACAAATCATGCATGGAATTAGTAAGGGCTTCATAGTCAATCACATTGGCATGTATTATTTTCTGATTATTAATAGAAAAAGTGGTTTCTTTATTTTCATATCCCTTGTGTTTGGTGTTCGATTGCAAGCATCTCTAATTACAATTAAATGTGAGATCTATCAAAAATTTTGTTGTTTTGGGATCTTACAGAGAACAAACATTATATTCAAAACTTCAAAGAAAACCATTAAATATTTCTCAAGAGAATACTTTCATTTTTTACTCCAACATTAACATCTTACGTCTAAGATGTTATCTAAGATGGTCATAAATAATAATGGGGAAAAATGCATTATATTTATTAGTGTTGAGAATTGGGAAAATATGTGAAAGTAAAATCCTATAATATGGGTAATAAATACTAAAAAAATAGAGTTCTATGTAAAAAATAATGAAATATTGAATACTTGTAAAGAATGAGTTATTGGATATTAAAAATAGACTTAAGTAATCTTCACATACAAGGAAATTCTATGTAAACTTTGAAAATATAAAGGCTTACATTTATTACTAAAAAGAGAAGGCATGCATTAACTTAGGATTTCTCAGTAGCATTAGGTTTAATAGGTGAAAGCTACTCATCCACTAGTAGATAGAGACTAAAATACAAAAAAGTATCATATTATTATTCATTCCCAAGGCATGACGTAGCAATCTATTGACCACTATTAGTTTAGCATTTACCAATGCAAGTTATACCATTTAACTTTGGGAAACAAATGTTTTTTTTCAATATTATTGTAGAAAAAAAATCCAAACTTTGATTTGACCATAACTTGAAGTTCTTATCAGTATCCTTTTTCATAATACAATGCCATGGGGATAACTTCCTCGCATTTTTTTTGCCACAATTTATGCCATGATTTTTAGATATTTGTACAAAGGATTAATCCTTGAAAATAGCTCATAGCCACCTAAATAAATATTTACCATAAGTTATTGGGCATCATATTTTTAAGTAAATAGTTGCATAAAAATTATATAGGAAGGAGATGTAAATAAATATACTTACCGAGAAGTTACTACCCACCGTTAAAAAATATGAGTAAAAAATGTAAATGTACTGCACTTATTGGTGGTTACCATGCACCAAAATTTCATGCAAGTCCACTTCATATATCAATTTGCAATTGATACATACATTTGGACTTTTACTTGGAAAATGTAATTCCTACTTGTCTCAATTGTGATTATTTCTATCTAGAGAAGTTCCTATTCTCGAATTTGTTTAGATCTCAGTAGATTCCAAGATTGGCAGTGGGGTTGAGATATTCTCTCAACCAACTAATTGTGTTTCCAAGACATTTTTTCTATTTTGAGACAACACTTTCTATATATATGTAATATTATTTGATCAATACGAGATTGTGTGCATTCTCAAAATTTATCTTCGTATCAGAGCCCGTATAGGCCCAGGACTTGGCCCTTCCTAGTAGAGGAAAATAAGTGAGTGTATTTTTATTTTTTTAATATTTTTTTTGTCCATCGAGATTTAGCGATGCGTGGTGTTTGAATCGCTGTAGGGGTCATTCGTATTTCGTGGAAGATCTTTCCACTGCCACCGTGACCATGGTGAGAGGAGATCGTAGCTCGGTCAAGGAAGTCCATGATTGTGAGGATTTAATAATAGATCATCGTTGGTCATTGTATATTTGTTTCGTGAGAATAGAGTTGGAGTTCGGGAGCAGAGAAGTTAAATACAGAGATATTTGGGTAGATCTCGGGTTGTATGGAGATTGGGAAAAATAATTCAAGAGCGACATTGTCATATCAAGGCCGTGCGCTACCATACAAGGCTCCAGGGTTATTAATTATCGTTGAATTATGATTTTGATCTCAATCGTATATAGTCATTATAGGACCGAGGGTCCACACTCGGCATGACATTAAACCAGTGGTTTGGATGCTAATGAGAATGATTGTGGCAAGAGGTTGTGATGCGAATAGGGTGTGCTTAGATTTTAGGAACTTTATAATTCGATATCGCACTTGGGAAACATTACAAGATATTAATCCCCCCTTTGAAATCTTTGCTACTTCTCTACTTTGGTGTTGAAAACTCGAGTTATGCTCAGTTGTTGAGCATCGTGTTTGATGTAGTGAACACTCGGAAGTTGTGTAGTTGAAGAGGAAATACATGACGTAAGAGATCCATGGATATTGAATTTGCATATGTTCAAGATGGTTCATCATGGGAATACAAAATGAGTTGCATTCCTATAGAGGGGGAACGCCTTGGCTTGTCGCTTTTTTGAACAACAACAACGAAATCCGTCTAGTATGTACAATAGAATTCGAGCTCATGTTGACATAGATGGTCAACATGTCGATGAGGGTGATAATCTACATTTTCATTGTAACCCTCGTAATTATGAATAAGAAACATTGTGGTTTCTATCATTCTACCCACGGGGAAAGACTTCATATGCAAGCTCGAAGTAATTTCAAATATCGTAGAACATAGAGAAAGAAGAAACTATCATTTTCCAATGAATTTCATTAATGGATAGATTCTATGTATGTGTGGATATTGGTTGACACAAGTACAGAAGTAGATTAGATGTTATGAATCTTTCCGTAAAATTTTATTGTGCGTGAATATGGAGTTGCGTGGCAAGAGGCATGCTGTTTATGTTGTTTTTGGAGAGGTCACCGAGATTTTTTGTGGCAGAGGAAATCAACAACTTTGACTTAGTTATGGAGATTCCTGTTGAGATGACAATACTGAAAAAATATGGTATTGAATTAAGAAAATCCAATCTATTCACTTTCTCATAAGATATTATGTGTTGGTGCTTTTTCCTTAATGGATAAAATCATAGTAATCTTTAGATCATGACTTGTTCTTTCATTTTTATTTCATATTTTTTTGAAGGTGAATATGTCTTGGAAGTTTGTATACATATTGAGATTCGCGACCTCAATATGTAGTCATTTTGTTATAATTTGTGACTCTAACTGATGATAGGTCAAACATAGAGATCCAAGACCAATATATCCAAGAATCAAAAGTACAAAGTCTATGATGGAAATATTCAAGTGAGAATGCAATGGTGTGCTCCAACATATGATTGGTGTGGTGTATCCAACATGAGTGGAAAAGGATCCAAGGGAAACACAGTGAAATTTTGTGTGAGTTAGTGTGATTTTTTGGGATAGACTCACTAGTATGTTGTATTATGAGTCACGCATATTAATTGTAAGAAAGTATATGATGTTTTGTTTTTATCTTTGGAAACTATGTACTTGGTAAATCCAAGAGTTGGAGTGTGTAATGTATGCCTGAAGCGTCATGTGTACCCCGATAAAGTTCGTGGTAATCTTAAAACCACTTTGTAATTACAGGTTTGTGGTAAGTTGGAAACCACTTTGCAATAGTAGCTTGTGGTAAGCCAAAACCACGTGTGAGAGTGAAGGGACGAGAGATTCATGTAGGCATGGTTTAGGGTCACTCGACAAACCATTGGCATGGTTGAGAGGTGAGACGCAGAAAAAGCCCGGTCCGGTTGAGTTGGTTCTCGGGGGATCCCTGATGGCTAGATTGTGATCCTTGGTGGGTGAGTTGAGCCTCAGTGGCTAAGAGCCCTCGTGGGCATGGTTGAGATGATTCTAATAAAACCCAAAACACATGGTTATGGGTAATCCGATAAAACCCATGATGATGATGTTCGAGGGGGATTTATAGGCACAGGTATCACGAGATAAACGGTTGATAAGACCATGTATATGAACGACATCCTAGGAGGTTGGAGGTTTAAACAGATGATCTAGGTAGATATTGGTGGCTAATCACCTATTCCATTTGAACCCTCACCACTCGGCTCTTTCAAGTTTTTTCACTTTCGTCAAAGTACAACTTACTATTTTTAGCAGGGTTTTTCGTGTCCCTGAACTTTCGGAGCCTGATGGCCCTAATGATCTAGGTGGATATTGTCAAGCCACCACCTATTCCATTTGAACCCCCACCATTAGTTCTTTTAGTTTTTCGGTTTTCAATGCAATTTACTATTTTTAGTAGTTTTTCGATTCTGGATTTCCGAGAGCCGTTTGAGGCTCTACACGAAGTTTATCGGAAAAAAAGGGAGAAAAGTGGGTCTATAGACCGATTTACTCACTAAAATGTTGTATTCCTTGGATATATATTTCTAACGAGGTATTCAGCGTGTCAAACGGAGATCGTATGACAAAGTTATCGCTCTGGGGAAAGATTGATGTACCTATTTACCCAAACGGGGCCCACAATTTTGGCACTTCATCTCCTAGGGTTAGATTTTTGGATGTTTAGGGATTTTCATTGTTTCTCAATAATAAATAGGCCTTCAAACTTCATTTTAACATAGTTTAGAGGCCTATAGCTGCCACATCTCTTCTTAGAGATACGCTACCAACACCTTATCTAGTTCATTTCCATTATGTATGTACACATATTTCTATTATTTGATATTAATGAAATGAAATATTATTTCCACTCCATCTCTATTTTTATGTTTATTTCGTGTATTATTACATTCGCATAAATCGGATCAGCTGGTATCGAAGTAATCTTCTTCTTTGTTTTTCTTTGCATGTCCCCAACAAGGTCGGTATAAGGAGTTAGGGCTCGATCCGGTTAGATCCCTTGCAGTTAGCCTTACAAACCCTAATGACCTCCCATGGCGAAGAAAAAAAGAGATGAGGGAGTAGGAGATCCTATAAAAATATTGCTCGAGGAGGCCCTCTAGAAATAGAGGAACACGATGATGGATAACTTTTCCCGCATCCTTCAACGACCGCCTCACTAACATCACATCTCCAGCATCCAACAACCACTCGGAGGCGCCTCTCCTTTCAAGGTTCAAGTAAACTTTGAAATTTCTAGTATTTGAATGCCAAATAGATGAAGACGTTGTAGATAAATGATTGAATTTTCTTGAAGGTTATTTCTCGGTCCCTGAGTTCTCCGACCCAGAAAAGATTATTTTTATACTCCTCAAAGCCTGGTGGGAAACCTACTGCGAGCAAAAGGATGAGAGGGAACCCTCTCTGTTCTTGGTCGCACCCACTTGGAATTCATTTCGATATGGCTTCAAGGAAAAATATTACCATGTGGGGAGCTATGAGGACAAGTACATCCAATGGACCACGATGCGGCAACAAAGGGATCAAGATGTGCACGAACTGACGAATCTATTCCATATGCTATGCACAAAGCTGGGTATTAAAGATTCAGAGAGACATTTGGTGCTAAAGTACCACAGTTTTCTACATAGATACATTTAGGAGGAAATGGATTTCCTTCACATTACATTGCTTTGCATGGCATATCTTTATGGCTCCAAGATCAGCTAAATTTAGGCGCAAGAAGCGAGACTTTGGATTCACGAATCCGAAGCCGGAGAAAGGCGCCCCGAACCGCATAACAAGGGGCAAGGAAAAAGTGGGGCAACTCGTAACAACACCAAAAATCCAAAGAAGTGACATGGGGAAGTGTGTGAATTTCATAACAACCCCATTGACAACACAAATGAGTGTCTGAGCCAAAGACAATTTGTTTGATAGGTCGAACTAAAGGAACCCGAATCGGATGCATGTTCTAATCCGAGAGTCGCAACCAAAGAAGGGAAATGAAAAGTGCGTGTATCATCGATGCGGATCCCGTGCCATTTTTCCCACCACCAATATCTAGGGGGAGGATCTCGAGGATCCAAAGGATGGGGAGTGCCTCTTCCATTCACGTATGTGGGTGAAGGGTTTTCCACTACAATTCCTTGTTGATAGTGGAAGCCAAAATGACCTCATTTTAGTAGAGGTCGTGAAGCGGCTTGGCCTACCAACCATAGCACACCCGTAACCATATACCATTGGGTGGATTCACAAAGGAAGAGATCTTCAGGTTCACTAGTAGTGCCTCCTTTCGTACAACATCAAGCCATTCACGGATGAGGTACCGTGTGATGTTGCTCCTCTTGATGTGTCTAATGTATTATTGGGCCAACCATACTTGTGGAGGCTGCACATGCTAGTGTATGATTCTAGGCCTCGTGTTGTTATTATTACCTTGGGAAATAACTTATACAGATATCGAAGGTAGTACTGCGCTCTCCGCCATCTCTTTGACTACCGCAAAACAACGCAAGTAATGTTGTTTCCCAAACCAAGAAATTTATTTGCATTACCATTCACCCACAAGGAAAGAAGAATATTGTGGCCATAGCCTCGAAACACCACTCCCCTAGACGCACAAAGGCATGGAGATATACGAGGACATTTTCTCCTCACCCATAGAGGTTCCTCTACACTTTCATGTCAAGCACTCCATTGATCCGACCGCAGTATGCCACCGCCT
The DNA here is from genome assembly GCA_034641835.2 of Pinus albicaulis. Classification (NCBI taxonomy): domain Eukaryota; kingdom Viridiplantae; phylum Streptophyta; class Pinopsida; order Pinales; family Pinaceae; genus Pinus; species Pinus albicaulis. The sequence continues at coordinate 17,195 of JAXQQM020077305.1, forward strand.
GATATTTCCATACCTCAAGCAACCACACAAACATAATCCACACATGTATTGTCTAAGGCTGATAAAGAAACCAAATTTATTGAACGTATCCATCATGTCCGCCTGTGGGTCCGTGACATCTTCGACAAATCCAATACGTAGTTCAGCCAAAGTTGCCTCATCTCATGGAGGATCTCAATTCAATGGGGACCATTGCTTCCTAAGGGGAGAGGAATGATCCGTGGATATTGGTGGCGACCCACCTATTCCATTTGGACCTCCACCATCGTGTCTTTCGCTTTTTCAATTTCAAACGATAACTTACTATTTTTTAGCAAGTTTTGAGGTCCCGAACTTTCGGAGCCGTTTTGAGGCCCTAATGATCCAAGTGGATATTGGTGGCCACCCACCTATTCCATTTGAACCCCCACCATTAGTTCTTTCAGCTTTTTTAGTTTCGAAAGAAAACTTAATATTTTTATCGTAGCTTGGTCCTAAACTCTCGGAGCCGTTTTGAGGCCCTAAACAACATTTTTTTGGGAAAATAGAGCAACATGAGGATCGAAGTTTTCTCACTCAAAAGTTGTAGTCCTTAGATAGATATTTCTAACGAGGCATTGAGTGTGTCAAAAGAATATCGTATGCCAAATCTGCATCCCCGAGAAGATTGATGTACCAATTTACCCAAACGGGGCCCACAATTTTGGCGCTTCATCTCCTAGGATTAAGTTTTTGGATGTTTAGGGTTTTTAATTGTTTATCAACAATAAATAGGCCTTAGAGACTCATTGTAACATAGTTCAGAGACTTGTAGCCATCACATCTCTTCTCAAAGATATGCTACCAGCACCCTAGCTAGTTTATTTCCATTATGTATGTACACATATTTTTGTTATTTGATATTAATGAAATTGAATATTATTTCTATTTCATCTCTATGTTTATGTTTATTTCTATGTATTATTTCATTCCTTCATAAATCTGGATCAAGTGGTTGGGCACCCATGCATTCTGGTAGATGGTTGTTCCTTTATATGAATGTTGACATATCCTTTTGTCATCATTACATCACACTTAGACTTTGCAGATTGATATTGAGACAAGTAGCCGTTAAGGGGTGACTTGGAAAATGTAATTCCTACTTGTCTCAATTGTGATTCTTTCTATCTAGAGGAGTTTGTTCCTATTCTCTAGGAATTGTTTAGATCTAGTAGATTCCTAGATTGGTGTGTGGTTGAGATATTCTCTCAACCAACTGATTGGGTTTCCAAGACAATTTCCCTTTCTTGAGACAACACTTCATATATATATGTAATATTATTTTATTAATATGAGATTCTATGCATTCTCAAAATTTATCTCTATTGTCATGCAACACTTGTTAAATTTAGTTTTTAAATAATTGCAGAAAAATTTGATAATGGTGTTAGCCTCCACAATGTCCCAAGGCTGAAAGGAAATCGACGGAGGTAACCTCAAACCAAGATTTTAGTTTGGTAGGTAGCCCTACCATTCCAGAGAGGGTTATCTCTATGAAAATAATAGCCAAGGGTTTGACTAGAATAAGAGTGGATATTAGGCTATATAGCTTAGCTCTAGGGTTTTGAAAGATTTAGGGTTTTTTTGATGGATCAGGGATGGAAATCGTGGAACTAGATCAAAGTATCAAAGGTTACATGTTGCAAGAGATATGGAGGAGCAAGGTAGTTATGATTTTGTGATGGATTTAGGAGTTTTTCAGCAGTAGTGAAGGGTTTGAAAGGGTAAGAGATCATAATGAGCATGCGCACCATGAATTCATTAATCAAGAATGAAAATTACACAAAATGACATTCCTAACAAAACAGCTTTCCGAAAAGAATTTTTTCTTATAAACCTATTAGGAAAATAATCGAAGAAGGAAGATAGGGTAAGTGAGAAAATTATATCATTAATATAAAACTATAACACAGAGAAAACAATATCACAAACTCACAACACGAGAATTCATGAATAATATCTGCAACTGTCCTTTGATTTCCTGTATAAAATGATGAAGTACAAGCTACAAGAGTTTCACCCTTTGATGTCCAACCATCAAAATCACTGAAAAATCCATATATGTAGAATAAAAAAAAACTTCCCCTCTCTCAAGGGTCAAATCCCTTAGTGTAGGAACAACGCACAAGGTTCTCTCAACAAAACCCTAATGTCTAGGGAGGTTTGAACAAACCTTCCAAATAAAGTTGACTAAGTTTCTCCTCATAAATGAGGTTACAAATTACATAAAATTTACCATAAAAAGCCCATTTACATCATATTTAAATCACATTAACAATAAATAAGAGAAATTACATCACCAAACCAAGTTTCACTGAGAAAACTTCGAAAGAAAGTGCACACGGGGAAAGTGCAACACTCGACTGATAAAGTGCAGCGAATCTTTTGATAAAGTGGAGAGCCTGACTTGTGAGAGGATTTTGCAAACCTTCCCATGCTCAAAATCCACTTCTGAAATATGTTATGGAATGTTGAGGATGTATATTTTTCATTAAACACCTCAAGAAAGTCAAAAGGACACTCCATGAGGGAGAAAAATGGATTTTTCCATAGCTACTCCCAAAAGTGTTGCACCCATTTCAAAATAGTGGCAAAAAGTGTATTTTTGACCATGTTTTGACCTTTTCTCTCCACCAAATTGCTAACAATTCACCCCAAGTGGATAGATGCGATGTAGGGGTCAATACATATCCAGGCATATCAAATTTTTAGCATTTGTATGCTTGAGTAAAAAGCATAGCTTTTGGTTGTTTTGCAATTTCCAATTTTGCCAAAAGACATGAAAATCCAAAAGTTTCCAAAATTTCTTAAGAAATTCACCAAAATTGTTCCATGGAGTCTTGTGATGATGTTTCATGCTATGAGCGAGGCTTCAACAAGAAAATCCAACTTATCCTTCTATTTTTTCCTCATTAGGGTTTCCTTGAGCTTTTTCTTCAATTGCTTGATTCTTACCTAAGAGAACTGACTTCTTGTGTATAAATGCATGGCCATGTGTCTTTGAAGGTTGTTGTTCCTATTTTCCTTCTTGAGGAGCATTTCCATGTGGAAATTCACTCTATCAAGCTATCCTACCTTGTCTTTTTCAATTTCTAGCAAGATGATCTCATCAATTGTCATTTGAGTTCTTGGTGGAGATGATTCTTTCTACTACTCAAGTGCCCTCTTGAGACCTCTTTTCCTTTGTCCTCTATTCTAACCTACTCTTCCTAATCATCTCAATCCTCAATCTCAACCACAAACTCGTGAGATTTACATAATATTTGATCAAATCAACCTTGGGTTTATTCAAGAGTAGTTGATTTACCTTTACTTTCATATTCTCTTGTTGTAAGAATGAAACCAAGAAGTTGGCCTTTGACAAACTCTCCTTAAGTTATCTGATCTTAGAATCCTTCTCCAAAACGATTTTCTCTAGTGTTTCGTTCTCTTCATTCACCTCCAAGTCTTCCATGTGAGTGTCAATATGGAATGGCTCCTCATCTTGCAATGGTGCCTCATGGTGTGATGATGATCCATGTTCAACTGATGTAGGCTTGGCCCTTTCAAAAATATTTGGAGAAAACACAAGCTCTCCCATCGTCACATAAGTTTGTGTAACCTCCCGCTCGGAAATATTTTGGTAGGTTTCCTTGAGGAAGCAACTCTCTGATAAGATGGTGAAGCCAAGGGTGTAGAGTGATTGCTAGATTGAGCTGGAGAAGACAAAAGAGAATTTGAATAAACAAAAAATTCCCATGAAAAATTGACCTGTGATAGCTAATGGAAAACCAAGAACTTCACTAAGCAATGGTGAAAAAAACTAGCATGATTATTTACTCCCATTCCCCTTACCTTCTTTGCCATCTATACCATGCTATTGTAGAGGTAATGAGTTAATTTTATGGTTTTCAAACTGGTGAAATACATCAAGAGTCTCATATGATATTGTTATAGCCTTGAGTATCTACCCTCACATGTGAAGTACCTCATGATCAATTTCATGAGAGGGGCATATTTTTGTAGAAAGTTCCTAAATGGTGTTATCTCTAAGCTAGATCTCCGAGGTTGAGAAGAGACCAGCAAAGGTAACCATAAACTAATCGTTTGCCAAGTAGAAAGCCTTACTAGGAAGGAGAGGGATCTCTCCAATGGATCTCAACCAATATGATTCGATCAATGAGATATTAGGATAGGTATAGTAGCACAAAGGCTTGAATGATTAAATTTTGAGGTGTTGGATGGTGAAAAGGTCAAGGAAGAAATTAGGTCAAGACAAACAAGGATCAGAATTATAGGGGTTTGATGGAGCAAGGTAGGTTAACAAATAAACACAAGAGGGTATCTGATGAGATGGTTTTAGACTGATAGGGTTTTGAGAAAAGATCATAAAAGCTATGAATTATTTTCTACTAAGAAGAAAATGAGACAAACAGTAAATATCCCTCCAAAACAGAGCATAAAATTAATGATTTATGTCTTTCTGACTTAGGAAACATTTACATTTAGAAATGGAATGAATATGAACTACAATACATTCACACATTTGCATAACAAGAGAAGAAACAATGTTAAATCATTTCCCACATGAATTCCATCAATATAGATTCAACTCTTTATGTTATTATTAGCCAAGAGTCTGATTACAAAAAGTGTTCCAAGATCAATCCAACAACATCCAACCCTTCCTATGAGAAAAGAAGTGAGTAATATAGAACAAAAAATATTCTCCTAGCTCGTGGGTCTAATCCTTGACTTGTGGAGCTGATCCACAAAGTGCTCAACTGGAAACCAAAAGGACTAGGGAGTTCAATACTCATCCCTAACTTTGGTGAAACTAATTCATCTTAGCCAAAAATCCACTTTTACCTAATGTATTTACCCTTTAGTAACTATTTAGGTCATAATTACATTTACAAGGATGAATTACATCAGTAAAAACTCAAATATTCTATCACCAATCGATAAAAATTCAAAAACTGGAAAATATAAGAGAATCTGATAAAAGCACAGTGCCTTAAGGAAAAGCACAATGCCCGGCGTAAGCGTCAACACCAACTTCAAGGCCACTTTTTCGAGGCCTTCCAAAGTCCCAATTGAGCTTCATGATAGATCATTGGAAAGATAATCCCATATAGTTTCCAAAACAGCCCTTGATTTCTAAAAAATGATGAATTTAAGGCACTCAAAATTCAAATCTCCCAATACCTGTCAAAGCGGGGCACCAGCCTAAAAAATGAGTGCGTAAAGGTGATTATTTAGGTGTTTTTCGACCACTCTCCTCGCCGTAATGTCTAATTTTTGGGGTTCCAATAGTCAAAACTCATGTAGAAGGCCTTATGAATCCAATGGTGATGGCCATTTTTAATTTAAGGCTCCCGATAGAAGTGCAAAGCCCTAGGCACCGCACTTTGACAAGTGATCGTGTTGAAAACTTAGTCAAAATTTGTCAAAAAAAGAAAAAATCAAAAAAATTGCCTAATAACCTTCGGAATTGGTGGATAGAGTGCTCAAGGATGTGCCTCAAGCAATCGGGGGAGGCATCAACAATGATCTCAAGTTTATCCTCCTCTTTTTTCTTGATTAGGGTATGCTCGTGTTTTTTCCTCCAACTACTTGAGTTTGAAGCTGCGTATCTAGTGATGTACCTATTTGACATGTTTCGAGCATCTTATTATCTTTGTTTTCCTTTGTGGAGGAGATTTTAAAGGTGGAGGTTTATCCTATCTAGCCATACCTCTCTATCATCTTCAACCTCTCTTGGCAATACTTTCTTCAAAATTAAGTTGCTCTACCTCATGTTTTTGATGTTGTAAAGCTCTCTTAGACCCTCTTCTTTTGGTCTTGTCCTACCGGTTTGACTATCATCATAGTCGAATCATCAAGTGACATCATTGCCTTACCCTCGTGTCTCGTTCTTTTTCTTTGAGCAGACTTTAGCTCCATGAGTACCGAATTTTTCTTTTCACTACTTGTTCTCTCGTATTCAAGGAATGATATGACAAATTGAACTCTTTCCATGTTGTCTTGCAATTTTCGATCATGACATCCTTATTTTTGATGATCGCCTTTGAGGCCTCGATCATCTCGATCATTCAAATCCATCTAACTCAAAGTCTCTTTCTTCCTAATGAAGGTCTTCCTCTTCATGGACAATCGTCTCTTTCCTCGTTGCTCATCCCGGTGTCTTGCTGATGATGAAGAAGGCAAGGGCCCCTCCACAATATGTGGAGAAAAAAATTTCCCTAGGTCACCTCTAATTGGTTTTGACCTCTTTTACTATAGCCTTGCTAAGATGACCCTTTTTGTTTTTGAGATAATGAAGTCGATGGTGGAATTGGTCTAGTAGAGGCCGAGGTGGTGGAGTATTGAAGACATCATTCTCAATGAAGGTCTCTTAGGCAATATTTAACTGATTGAGATGATGTAAGACAATTATTTTGATTAGAGAGTGATGAAAGAGGTCAGTTCATCCGATGTTCATACTCTCGCTTTTGCATTATGTATGACATTTTATCAATACTCCTATAAAAATAGTGAGGGATGTTTAGCAATTTCACCCTTGTGAAATGCATGAGCAATCTACTGTGATAGGGATATAGTCTAGAAAATATGCCCTCACAGGTGAAATACTTCATGATGGTCTTCATCATGGGAGAAAATCTGTCAAGTAAGTGGCTAAAAGAAAAGACTTTCTTCTTATCATTTTTGTACCTTGGCTTTAGAAATGGTTCATAATGCTAAGTATCTATATCTTTGGCCTTAAACCTCTTCTCACCCACATTAGGTATCCCTCACGTCGAGGAATGGTATCTGTAGAGATGGTGAGGGTTACTCCTGCAATGGTCACTTGATCTTATTTGAGGTTTGAGATAAAAACTCTGGTCAAAGTAGGGCGATGTTGTACTCTTTGGACCATTTCATATAAGTCAAAACAACCCACATGTTTGAAGCAATTGATTGTCATGGGTGAGGCCATCGGTTCTTTGGTGTTGGATGGTTCAAGCCTCAAATCTTGCCTCCTTTGTGTTTCCTCCTCTCCTCTATGTTCATCTCCTCTTCTCTAATGTGTCTTTGCTCCTCCATGGTGATTGTGAAACCCCTAGGGAAGGGGAAGGGGAAAGGGTAGGATAGTAGGTTTGGGGAATTGATATTAGTGTAGGAAAATTTAGGGGATTGGGGAAGGGAATTAGGGAGCTTAAGGAAGTGGTAGGGGTAGAAAAAACCTAGGGAGACAGGGTAGGGAATTTAATTACAGTGGATATGATATGGTTTCCTAGGAAAATGTAGCCTAGGATTAGGGTTTTAGGAAATGGGACTTGAGAATAGGGAATAGGGTAATGTAGGGATAAGGGGAGTGTTTTTATAGTATAGGAAAGGGAAATATGAGTCTAGGGGAAACCACTTTAGCTTGCAATGGAAAAAAACTATGGTTTCTTGGCTCAAAACATGAAATGGAAAAACAAGAGGATTTACACCATGAATTGAAATTATAAACTAAAGGGAGGATTAGAAATAGGTGTAACCTACTTGCGTTGGACTGAAGAAACCATTGTTTGATGTTTGGGGCAACTACACTGAATTTTTGGAGCCGTGGAAGAAAAATGTCAAAAGCGCAACGCCTTGAGGATAAGCACAACACCTTCCCCGGTGTAGCGCAACACCTGGTCCAGTTGAAGCACGACGCCTTAAGGAAAGCACGATGCCCTGCAAAATGATTTTCTCAGCATTTTATTGGAACCACGATAAATTATTACATATCGTGAAACATAAAATTTCATATTGAATTGAAATCTACAAATTACGCTTTAATAATGAAATGTTTTTATTGTCACTCTCTTAGCTTGCCGGCCTTTTATGCATGCAGATGATGATTTTATGGACCTTGAAAACCCTAAGACCTAATGAAGAATCTCGTTGAATGAACTTCATGATGAAAGGACTGAAATTATGATAAATATTCATGACTTATGTACACTTAGAAAACTAATGAAATGAGCCAGCAAGTAGTGAAATTTCTGAAAAGAGTGAAGCGTCACCTAAATATGCACCAAGTGACCAAATTTTTGCATGATAACCTAATGGAATGACAAAAATTTTAGAATGGGACCCTTAACATGACATGAAAGAGTTTTTTTTATCACTCATGGAAGGATGCAAATACTAACACTAAAATTGTGTCCAGCAAGGGATGGTAGCTCCTTGGAGGTGCTAATAACACCATAGACCAAGTGCCTATCCATTGGGCATGGAGTCAAAAGCTAAAAGTGTAACTAAAAACTGAAATTTTAAACTGATTTGAAACAAAATCAAAATGAATAAAAGATGACTTTAAATTGACTTTAAACTGACTCAACTTTTCGACTCGAATTAATTTTGAAAACAACTAAAAACCAATGAAACTTTATGGCCTTTCACCTTGGGCTCCAAGCTTCAGTGATTATACGCTTCACACTCTGCAGAAAGTTAAACTGATATTTATAATGGATTTGAGAAATTTGAAATGCATCGGAAAAGATAATGCTTAAGGAGCCTACCATTGACTCGTTCCTCCCTAAGAATTCTTTTCCATTCATCTCCTTCAAGTATAAAAGCATGCTTCCCCTAGAATGTTGAGATCTTGTATGGCCCTTTCCATAATTTTTTCAATTTTTTCATGCTTTCTTTTTTCCTCGTTCCTTGCATCCCACTAGAGGACTACATCTTCAAGCTTAAAATCATCCACCTTGGTTTTGCGAGCCGTACACCTTATTTATCTTCTCATGAAGCTTTGAGGTGTTATGAAATACTTCATCTCGCATCCGATAAAGATGGATCATCTCGATTTATTCAAAGCATTGTACATCATTCTCCTCACTTCTTGCTTCTTGCAACAATTTCATGAGACGGGGAGTGCAAGTGATGTAGGAGCAAGTGTCTACACCTTAAAATAACTAAAAATGTGACATCCCTATATATTTCTTACTAATCACCATGTCCGTCCATAAGGCATTCACAAGCTTTTGTGCCAGTTTTTCTCGTTGGCCTCCAACATTTTCTTTATGATATTAACCAAGGATTTATTAGAGGACTCTGCTAAGAAATTTCCTTGTGGATAATGGGCGGTTGAGTGCCCCAACTTGATGTTATATTTGTCACAAAACTCAACCATACTTTTTGATTTGAATCTTGCCGCATGGTCGTGTAATAATCTTACGAGGACAACCAAAACGAGAAAATATGTTAGTCTCCAAAAAACTAAATAATTACTATGGATCATGTTGCTTGCCTTTTTGGGATCGACATTTCGTGAAGTAGCCAGTGGCTGTTAATATCCATTTAGGTTGTGCAGATGATGTAGGATTAATCTCTCCGATGAATTCAAGTCTCCACTACTAAAAAGGTGCATGTACTAAAATAGGCTGCAAAGGTAAAGGAAGAACTTTTTCTTTTACCTCGAAAACACTGACACTCATGGAAACTCATCACACGTTTTTATACAAGTATTCAAAAAGATTTGTCCAATAGTATATTTCTCTAAAAAAATTATTAGTTGTGATATTCCGCATTATATGCCCCCCATAGTCTCCTTTTTGAAAATCATTCATAACTTCTTGGGCTTCATTTTCAACCAAACAATTCGGAAAAAAATACCTCTGACCTTTCCACATAAAAGGGCATTGTCCAAAATGTGGTATTTGAAGCTTTCAAATTTAAAGACCTAACCTTACTCTTAGTCATGCATGGAGGAGGGTTCAAATGCCGAAGAACATATATTATATCAGTAATACCAAGGAGACAAAAGAAACATATCGGATACTTGTATCGTAGTGACATCCTCTTCTTCATCGACAATGGTGTAATAAGATTGATGTCCTAAATATGCAAATCTTTATTCGGCCATTAACTTTTATAGACCTTGACCTTTGATCAAATTTGTGGGCTTGATCTCGAGGTCATATTCCAACATTGTTGCTATCCATTTCCGTTCTACCTTCCGAATCTGTTTGCATAAGAACATCTTTTACTACTGCATTGGGAACATAAGCCAAAATATGTGAATGTAAAATATAAACATGGAAATCATTCAATGATTTTACCAAATCCAAAGCCTATTTCTCTATGATATTGTACCGAAGAGCCAAATCCCTCGATGATTTGGCCGAAAAATTCTATGGGCCGCTTAGTCTTATCCTTTTTTCTCGCATCAAGATTGCAGCCAATGTATGCTCGTGAGGTAAATGAGAAAATGATAAAATAAATTGAATAATGCATACTAAAACATGGGTTGTGGTTAAGGCAAACTTCACCGAGTTAAAGAACTTCTGCATCCTCGAACCACTTTACCTCATTCTCTTTTTTTCAACATGTTGGTCATTTCTCGAAGGTGCTCGGCTCAAATTTGGAATAAATATGCATAAGAAATTAATCTTACCATTGAAAGAATGAATTTCTTTCTGTCTCCGTGGAAAGTGAATTTGTTGAATTTCCTCAACCCGAGAAGTCAATGTGACCAAGAAGTTTGCCTTCCTCCCATGGAAAAAAGGCTCTTTTTCGAGATTAAGAGAGATTCCGAATTTCCCGCATTTCGAAAAAAATCCTTAAGTGATACAAGTGCTCATCATCTAATGGGATAAAACTATCAAATCATCTAAGTATACCACTAAGAAAACATCTTTCTCATCTATAAAGGCTATATCTATCGCCTGCTGAAAGGTAGCCCCTGCATTCCTTAGTCCAAATGGCATCTTTGCATATTTGAACGTACCTCAAGGTGTAGTGAAGGAATTTTTGTCTTGATATTTCTCATGCACTAAAATTTGATTGCATCCCGAATATCCATCGAGAAAATAAATTCGGGAAGCCCCAACCACTCTCCGTAAGATGTGATCCATTTTTGGGAAAGGGGTAATTATCCTTTAAGAGACACCTTGTTTAAATTTCTAAAATCTATGCAAAGCCTTATTTCACCAAAGCTCTTCTTTGTTACTGTAACTAGATTAGATATCCAATCATAAACCTAATAGGAACAAGGATACCTAATTTGTAGAGCATGTCCACTTCTTTTTATATGGATGGCAAAGAACCTCAAAGTTGATCCTTCCTAGATTTTTCCGAAAGGGCTTTTGATTAGGCTTAACTGGAATGGTTTGTTGCATGATATATTTATTATAGACCTTTAAGTCTGCATAATCCCAAGTGAAAACATTAGAAAATTTAGAAATTAAATCAATGTACTTGTCCTTTACCTTAGGAGATAAAGACTTGGACAATTTGACCATCTTAAGCTTGTCCATTGTTCCGATGTTTACATCCTCCACACCCTTTTCCGTAGGAACCAATGTTGGCTTCCAAGCCACATCATCTCGATCAAAAAATTATTCCAAGGGTATGAGACCTCTTGGAATATTTTTGTCTTTTAGCTGTAAAATATCAACCTGGGTAGCTTCAATTACCCGATCTTCCTTGTCATAAAATTCGTGAATGAAATAATTCTCGAATTCTCCTTCATTTCTACGTAAAAATTGTTTACCCCGCTTAGCATCCAAAATAATTTCCAATACCACAATTTTTCAAGAACGTATGAGCTCGATGTTTAACATGTATTTCAAATTTTCTATTGAAATATATAGGGATTTTAAAATTACTAGTTGTTGTAGCAAGTGCATCTTCCATGAGATTCTAACTTCTTAGCACTACTGACAATGTATGTTCGGGAAACATCTTAAAGATATCCAAGACATCATTCCTATATGCTCTCATTCATGGATGCTTGACCTAGTATTCCCCTTCTACATGTTTTATCACAATTTCGTAGTCGCCATATACTTTAAATTATTCTTGCGCGCACATTTTTCAAGATCTTGATACCAATGATCAATGCTTCATATTTCGCCTCATTGTTATAACAATCAAAATCTAATTTGTATGAACATAATCTAACATTATTAGGAACCTTAATAGGCCGATAAAGAGGGTTGCGGATCCAAATTCCAATGCATGCCTCGTTCTTTCAAGGCACCATCAAAATCCATGGTCCATAGACCATTTTCATCATCCAAGTGTTGGAATTTTGATTGCGTTTTGTCTCAACTTTCTGGGCTACTTATTGATTCTCATCTAAACTTTCCTCCCGCCTTATATTATGTTTGTTTTGAAGCACTAGGCATATTTTCTTTTCCCTTTCTCTAAAACTCGTATGATACAATTAGAAATCTCTGGAACATCTTCTACTTCTACAAGCTGACTATCTACATCATTAAGGCCCCTATCATTGAAAAAAATAAAATATTATAAATCTGTATGTACAAAATTAATTGGATGATTATTATGCTTCTCTTTGTTCGTTATCATGTACTTCATCTTCGTTTCTCGGTACAAATTTCTCAATTTCCCGAAAAATGGGATGGTGGCATAAGAGAAGTCTAGTTGCAAAGTGCCTCTCAACTTCACTCCCCAAGATCTAGACAACAACATACCAAACTGTGGTGGTATATCAGCCACCACCACATCCATCAAAACATTCTTTTGCTGAAATTTTTTCAAGGGAAACTACTAAATCCTTAATAAGACCCGCACAACAGCACTCTACCCAAATCAAAGGAATACAAGTCATGGTAAGGACGAGTGATATCTAAGCCCAATTTCTCCATAATGGATTTCTGAATCAAATTGTGGGAAGCTCCGTAGTCGAGCATGGCATTGTGAAGGATATTTTGGTGGATTCTCAGCACTCAAATAGAATGGGGAGCTTCACTATCTTCTAACTCGATCGTTTATTGCTAGACTCAAATTTAAGTTTAGGTTGGTTATCTTCGACATTGAGTATATCGGATGAAGGATCTACTTTTAACATTTTTTTCTACATGATACTTATAATGATTATTCTTGACATTTTTAGTTAAAGGTATTGAAACTTTCAATTTGGAAATTTCGGTTTCTTAAAGATGAAAGGAGTGGATTTTTCTACTTATTTAATGATGTCTCTTATGTTGGCATGATCCTTTGATGTAACTTCTTTCCTTTAGCGTCGCTCTTTTTTACCCGATGAGCTTGTAGATGGTTTATTATCTTTGTTTTGACTTGCGAATTGTAGGTTATTTTCCTTTATTCTGATTACCTTGATAATCATGTTTTGTTTGAGCATCTTTTGTTGAGATGCTCGATGCTTCGAATAGGAGTTATTGGGACATTCCCCTACCCCCCAATGTGTTCCCACCTCTGTTAGAGTCGAGGGCATTCAAGTATCCTCATTGATAATCATTAGATTCAACCTCCAACCGATGATCTTAGGCTAGAATATAGTCTTCATCTTTGGGTACATCCATATTCTCAACATACTCTTCATTTTCACGTCAAAATATATGGGCTAGCGATTAGTCAAAAAGTGGTTTTCTTCAACAATTGATATTCTTCTTCTTCCTCACCTCCTTGAGCATAATTTGCTGTGCATAAGGGTGTACTGAATCCATTGTGGCTATGATGGTTTCTCAGGTTCCCTTTGTTTCCTTTGCTTAATTCTGAATTGAGGTTGTTGTTGTCCTCTAAAGTTAGGATTTCTAGCTTGTGGTTTTGGCTACCTTTTGGTGATATACATCCTATCAACCATCCTTTCTATTGTTCTTATCAAGGTGTCTAGTTTTACATCGGAGGGTGATGATGCTTCTTCTTTGAAAATTACTCTTCCTTCACCCTTCATTTTTTACTTATTTATGGAAAAAATTAGCTTCTACACTAATTTCATTTTTCTGCATATCTTCTAATTTAGTTGGATTCCTTTCTCACAACTGATAGGCCATGTCTGGATCAAAACAATCCGGGTAATGCAAAAGGTCCAACCTTGGGGAAGGTTTTAAATCATTGGGGATGGAATTTTATACTATGTTGATTCAGGCAGTGAAGTCTTGTACTGATTCATTTGGTTCTCTTTTTAGATTATTGTATTCAAAAAGGATTTGTGATGGATTCTTTTTTACCTTCCATCAGGCTATGAAGGCATCTATCAACTGATTTGAAGTGGCTATGGAATTTTCATTTAATGATCTAAACCATAATTTAACTTCGCTTGAAAATATCCGAACTATGATTCTCATTTTAGCATCTTCTTCTTCTACTTCTTCCAGCATCAATAAAGTCGATGACGTTAACTATGTGATTTTTTCGCAGTAATTGAAGAATTTTCATCAAAAAAGTGGGAGAATTTTTCCATAACCTTCTGCAAAGGCATGGAGTTGACCTCGGTAATATGAGGGGTGAAAATCGGCCATAATTCCTTGAATGAACTACGAGAGTGAAAATAGGAAGAGTTTACTAAATATACAATGAAGTAGATGGTGCAGATGAGGAAGCAACAACTGGCAAAGTGATTGTGTCGCGATAGGTATCGACTCTCGTCTTGATATTGGATTATGGATTTTTCCGACTGCTGCTGACGTTCGTTTTCTAAATTTTCAATTCTATAGAATTGACTCTAGACTTTAGTATCAAAGTTTGATTCAGACTTAGTTTCTTCAAAGGGTAAATTTTCTTCAAGTTTTAAAGAACTAAGATCTAAGTCAAATAATGATTTTACCTCATAAATCATTAATGGGTCAAATACTATATCGATATAATGAGGTTTCAGTACTTAGATTGAAACAAAGATAGCTCAAATTTTAATTCAAAATGGTATGTCTTCGAGAGATAGAACTTTTGTGGGGTACCAATGGGATTGGATTTGATTGAATTTTTGTAGCTTGATATCTATGCTTCCTGAACAAGCTTCTCTGGGTTCTTTGACTAGATCAATCGGGTGAGGATCATGATTTGATCTAGTATATCTCCTTAAATCCAGAATGTTCACTGTTCATAAACTTCGTCTTCTATAACTTTTTCAGTTCGGCCTCAATCAAATATTAGACCTATCATCCAAGGCCAAGAATTGGAATAAATAATGGTAAAAATAGGGAAGATCTATCACTTTCCTCCCTATTATGGTCACCAAGATGTTATCACTCCACTGGATCTCTGAGGCTGAAAAGAGACCAAAAAAGGTAACCAAAAACCAATATTTTTCCATGTAGCTAGCCCTACTAGGTAGGAGAGGACTCTTTCCAATGGATCTCAGCCAAGATGACTGGATCAATGAGATATTAGGCTAGGTATAGTAGCACAGTGGGTTTGATTGATTGAATTTTGAGGTTCTCGATGGGTGAAAATTTCAAGGAAGAAATTAGGTCGTAGAAAACAAG
The DNA here is from genome assembly GCA_034641835.2 of Pinus albicaulis. Lineage (NCBI taxonomy): Eukaryota > Viridiplantae > Streptophyta > Pinopsida > Pinales > Pinaceae > Pinus > Pinus albicaulis. Next base: position 32,401 of record JAXQQM020077305.1, read on the forward strand.
GATAAGAATTATAAAGGTTTGATGGGGCAAGGTAGGTAAAAAAATTAACACAAGAGGGTATCCGATGAGATGGTTTTAGAAAAATGGGGTTTTGAGAAAATATCATAAACGCTATGAATTCTTTTACTAAGAAGAAAATGAAACAAACAAGTAAAATATCCCTCCAAAAAGCAGAGCATAAACTTAATGATTTCTGCTCTTTCTAACTTAGGAAAAATTTAGATTTAGAAATGGAATGAATATGAGCAAATAATACATTCACATCGCTTTGCATAAAAAAGAGAAGAAACAATAGCCGAACAATTTACCACATGAATTCCATCAATATAGTTGCATCACTGCATCATATTATTAGCCAAAATTCTAATTAAAAAAAGTGTTCTAAGATAAATCCAACAAGATCCAACCCTTGGTATGAGAAAAGAAGTGAGTAATATAGACCAAAAAATGATTCTCCCCGTGCTCGTGGGTAGAATCCATGAATTGTGGAACTCGATCCACGAAGTGCTCAATTGGAAACCCAAAGACTAGGGAGGTCAACAAACTTATCCCTAACTTTGGTGAAATTGATTCATCTTAGCCTAAAATCCACTTTTACCTAATGTATCTACCCTCTAGTAACTTTTTAGGTCATAATTAAATTTAAAAGGATGAATTACATCGATAAATACTCAAATATTCTATCACCAACTCGATAAAAATTCAAAAATTGGAAAATATCAGAGAATTTGGCAAAAGCACAAGTGCTCCGAAGGAAAAGAGTAGAGCCTCGGGAGCAGTAAGGTAATGCCAACTTCAAGGAAACTTTTGGAGGCCTTCTCGAAGTCCCACCGAGCTCATGATAGCTCATCGAAATATAATCCCATCTAGTTTCCAAACTCGGCTACTTTATTTTCTTAAAATGATGAATATAAGGCCCTCAAAAGTCAAATCTTCCAATACTAGTCATGCGTACGCCAACTCGAAAAATGAGGCAAAAAGGTGATTTTTTAAGTGTTTTTGGCCCTTTTCTCCCTGATATAATGTCCAATTTATGTGTCCCAATAGTCAAATTTGATGTAGAAGGCCTTTTAAATCCAATGATAGTGGTCTTTTGTCATTTTATGACTCCCAAAAGAAGCGCAATCCTCTAGGCACTGTGCTTTTGACAAGTGGACTATGGTGAAAACTTTGTCAAAATTTGTCAAAAAGCCCAAAATTTCAAAAAATCATCCAAAAAAATAAAAATTGGTGGATAGAATGGTGATAATGTGCCTCAAGATATAAGGGAGGCATCATCAAACATCTCAATTTTATCTTCCTCCTTTTTCTTGATTAGGGTTTGCTTGTATTTTTCCTCCAACTGCTTGATTTTGATGTTGCAGATCTTGTTTCTAGTGATGTACATGTTAGAAATGTTTAAGATAATTTTATTATATTTTTTTGCCTTGTGGAGGACCTTATCAAGGTGGGGGTTTAGCCTGTCTAGACATACCTCTCTATCTAGTATGATCTCCAACCTTCTTGGCAATCCTTTCTTCAAAACTAAGTTGCTCTACCTCATGTCTTTGCTATTGTAAAGCTCACTTAAGACCTATTGTTTTTGGTCTTGTCCTACTAGTTTGACTGTCATCATGGTCAGAATCATCAAGCGACATCATTGCCTTAAACTTGGTGTCTTGTAGTTTTTATTTGAGCAACTCTAGCTCCATGAGTAGTTGTTTGTCCTTCAACTCCTTACTCTCTTATTCAAGGAATGATATGACAAATTGAGCTCTTGCCATGTTTGTTGTGAAACCAGCTCAAAAGATAGAAGAAAAGAGATATCAATGCCTTAGAAATAAGCCACTCTAAGGGGGGAAACCTCCAATACATTATATGAAATGAACAATTCTTGGATGATACAAATTACAAAACCTCCTTTCTATATATAGGAGTCCATGGGGCCACAATGTAATCCTAGCCGACCTAAAAATAATAATTTAAGGGCACAATAATAACAATATGGGGGTTACAGGGGTACAATAATAACAATAAGGGGGTTACACTAACAACAATAAGGGACTATACTATTAATATAGGGACCTAACATGCCCCTCTCCTTCAAAAAAAGTGTTGTCCTCAACACTTGAGTAGCTCCGGGTGCTTCGTATAAAATTATCATCCTCCCATGTAGAATCTTCAGGTTGGTAATTTCTTCCACTTGATGAGATACTATGAAATTGATTGATTTTGTAGTCGTCGAGTTCTTTTTTCCATGACCACTTCAGTTCCAATATTATTTTTCCTTCCTCATCAAGTTTTGGCAATATTGTTTGAACCCTGAAGTATTTTCACCTGTAACCTTCTTTTAAGCATGAAACATGGAAAATTGGATGCACTCATGAAGAAGTAGGAAGCTCCAATTTGTATTCCATAGTACCAATCTTTTGCAACACCTTGTAAGGACCATATTAATTTGGTGATAATTTATTATCCTTCTTAGCTTGCTTGAGGGACATTTTTTTTGTATGGTTGTAACCATAAAAAATACCCATTCTCCTACATCAAAACTTCTCTCAGTTACGATGTTGATCTCACCCGTTGTTTCATTCGATTTTGTGCCAAATTCAAAGTCTATCCTTTAACGAGTTGGTGAACATCTTGCTGATGCTCGATGTGATCTTCCACTACTTGAACCTTTGAATTTTCTCTTAAAGATGATGTGATGGACGGTGGATAATATCCATAAAGTGCCATAAATGGGGTCATTTTTTCTCAGAATATGGAAGGAAGTGTTATACCACCATTTAGTAAGAGGTAACCACTTGACCCATTGTGTTTGTTTATCGTATACAAAACAACGAATATATCCTTCCAAACATTTATTCTCTATCTCAGCTTGACCATCGGATTGAGGATGATAAGATGAGCTATGAGCTAATTTAGTACCCAAACAAGAAAATAACTCCGTCCAAAAAAATTTCCAAAGAAATGGGATCTTTGTTGCTCATAATAACCCTTGGGTTTCCATGTAGCTTTTGAATTGTGTCCATAAATGTATTAGCAACTGTACTTTCTTTAAATGGATGAGATAATGCACAAAAGTGTGCATACTTGGTAAGTATATCAACTACCACCATGATGACACTCTTTCCTTCGGAATTAGGTAAACCTGTGATAAAATCCATCGAAATCTCCTCCCAACGTTGACTTGGAATGGATAAAGGTTGTAGAAGACCCGGGGTCTTAATTGTCTCAACTTTATTCTACTGGAAAATCAAACATTCCACCACAAACTTTTGAATATCAGATTTAAGGCCATCCCAAAAATATTCTTTCTTCATCCTATGGTAATTTTTTAAAAATCCTAAGTGTCCTCCTAAAGGAGATGGGTGCAATTCCAAAAGAATCATTTGTTTTATTTTTGAATTCATAAAAAATATAAGTGGTCTTTGTACCATAAGGAATCATTTTTCCAACTAAATGTATCAGATGTACTAGGATTGTGATGCAAATTTTGAATGAGTGTCCACACTTCTTTGTCCTTCTTCCATTCATCCCTTGCCTCGCTTATCCAATCGGTTGGATAATAGAAATGACACAAAACAATGCTTCCACCTCTTCATTCTTTCTTGAGAGTGCATCTCGCAACAACATTTAGCTTCACTTTTTTGTAGATTATTTCAAAGTCATAACCCAACATCTCTGTGACCCATTTTTTGCTACTTTTCCTCGAAGATAGTCTTTGTTCCAAAAAGTGTTTAAGACTATCATGATCAATTTTTACCTTGAAGTGTCTTCCCATTAGGTAAGTTCACCATTTATTTAGTGAATGCAATATTGCTAACATTTCTTTCTCATAAATAGCTTTCTGTAAATACTTTCCTTTGATTGGACGAATTTCAAAAGAAATGGGTCTTCCTTCTTGCTTTAAAACAACACCAATTCCATTGGATGATATGGTCGGACTCATTTCTTCCTCTTCTAGGGTTGGTTCCTGGTGTATATCCTCTTTTCTTGTTCATTTTCTTCTTCATCTTCACAATCTATGTAAAATAATTTCTTCTCAAGACACTTATGACCTTTAGTGTATTTGTTATCACAACCGTAGCAAAGCCCTTTTTGATTTATTTTCTTCCAATTGTTGTGGTGTCAACCTTGTAGGTTGTGGAAATCTAGGAGTGGCAACACTTCCCTCTTTATAGAAGTGAGTGGTAGGCTTCCTTGTCGCCATAATTTTATATTCAATTTTTCTTGCCAACTCCAAATGCCTTCTCCAATGAATCGTGTTCCAAAACGCGAACTTCATGTTGGATGTTATCCTTTAAAGTACCTATGAAGAGATCAATCTTGTGTTCCTCTAGAATATCAATTACCCTTATATTCAATTTTCTGAAGTCCTCAATGTGCTCCCCCACTAAACCCTTTTGTTTGAGATTTATCAATTGGCTAAAGAAGGTGTTGCTCTTTGTATCCTCATAATGTGCTATCATTTGCTCTGTAAAAATTGACCAAGTGAAAATTTTTTACGCAAGCAAAGCCATCGATACCATACAAATGTATTTTGTTCTAAATGTAAATTTACAATGCATAACTTTTGTGTGTTTTGCACATTATTGAGATCAAAATATTGCTCCATCTATAGTATCCATGTTATAGGATCCTTTCCATCAAACTTCCTCATATCCATTTTTGGAATATGGTGGTTCTTCCCGTAAACATTAGAGTTTATGAAATCATGATTAACATTTATTTGTTCTCATCATGAGGTTTCCTCTACTATATTTTCACCATTAGGAAACATTTGTTGTATCAACTTTGTCAAACCTTCCATGTCTAATTTTAGATCATTCTTCATGTTTTCTGTTTTTTCATCGATCTTAGCTTCCATGTCATCCATCTTAGATTCCATGCCAGCTTCCATGCCATCTATATTAGCTTCCATGCCATTCTTCAAACCATCCATCTTAGATTCCACGTCTTTATTCAAACCATCCATCTTAGTTTCCATGCCTTCTTCAAAACTTCCACGTCATTTTTTGTTGCTCTTTGCGAGAGCGAAATTTGTTGCACTTGCTCTTGTAAATTTGATATGTCATGTTGCCATTCTTCATCTTCATGAGTCATACTAGAGCCTTCTAAAGGCTTAGTTGGTGTTGAATTCTTTTTAGGAGGCATTTCAGAACCCAATACTCAAATATATTCTACAATATGCCCTTAGAATCAATTCAAATTTATTCTTCAAACAAGACTTATGTAATTCAGAAGAAAAACAAAATATGCACCTTTTACTTGCTTTTGAGGAGCTCGATATTGAAATTGACTTATCTCTATACTTGCATATCCTCAATATCTAAAATTTGGCCCTGTAGTAGTCCTCTGAAACTTCTTTCAAATTCCACAGGTCTGAGTTGATTTGGATTCTTCAAGGAAACGTTATGTCCAATATCCCACAATGACCTAATTATGGACTGGTTTAGTAGAGAGAACTTTTAGGACTTGCCACATGTCACTATTTTATCCTTTGGCTTTTAAATTTAAAGAAAGGAAAATATAGTCTGTGTACTTCCAGTCACTTTTTACAGAGTTCCAATCCTATGCTCAGAGAGAGAGTTATGAAGACTTTCCCACGATCACCTCTTTGAGATGAAATTAAGGAGCCTCGAAAAAGACCTAACTTCCACAGATCATATCTCCAAAAGATATTGTGAACCAAGCTCGAAATTTTACGATGATGTGCCTCAGATTTCGTCTTCTCTCTCTAAATATTTTAACTTCACGAACCTTTGTAGAAAAAATGTTATAGCGAAAATTCCACGATGAACTCAACAGTAAAATATCTCTGAAAAAATAACCTCAAAAGAACCTTTGAGAAAAATATTACATCTATAATTGAAATGAAATTACACTTCAAAACCTTTTTTTTCCCCTGAGAATAAAATTCGTAATTTTTCATTAAGTCAAGAAAAATTACATATTGCATTTAACAACATATTCAACATATGCAAGTGTATCATAAATAAAAATTCTCCCAAAGGAGTCCAATATCTATCATGTATCATACTGAGTGTCCATCTAATCTAAAAATGTATGTACAGAAGTGGAAGAGATAAATATAAATATAGTTGTCAAAAAAATAAAAGTAAGCTATCACAATTTTAAGAGACTGTGGTAGTGCCAATCCAAAATTTGAAAAATGTCCAAAATTGCAGTCAAAGAGGGATTGCATCCTGTAAACCAAAGTCATCGATGAAAGGACGATGGTAGTAATGAAACTCTTGTGTTGCATCATGCTTCGAGATATGCCAATGACACCATTCTAACTGTGAGGCCTCCTTGGATAGTTGGCGGCCATCCTGGCTTTCTTCATCTGTAAATATGTGGGTGACGAGAGATAAAATCAAAAAATGATTTTAACATAAGAAACTCATCCAAAATAGCAATGAGAGTATGAGAATGATGAAGTGTGCTTGTGAGTTGAACCAATTAATAATAATTTGAGAATCCCCAAAAATTCGAATCACAGTGCTAACCATGTTCCCTGGGAGAAAAGTAAAAGCGGACAAAGATTGTTGAGTTTAGCATAGTTATTAGTTCCCATACCAAGCCCCATCTTGAGATGAAAGTAATGAGAATCAGAGAAGTGTAAAACTACACCCCCACCACATCCATTAAAATTTGAATCCCCATCAAAATATGCCCAAGGGAAGGTATGATCAATAATCATAGGCTGGATGATCCTAGTGCGGTGTGGGTAAACTATCACCAAGAATGAGATGGTAAATGGAAATAATTTTCCTTAGGAAATATTCCCAATCAATGGTTTTTTCCAGGAAGATAAAATGATTCCTAGTAATCGAGATCCCCCAAGCCATAAGAAGAGGGATATTTCGATCTTTTGTGCGATTAGTAGCCCACCACCAATTGGTCCAAGATAAGCTGACTGAGGAGCCCGCTCAGCTGAGAGAGAAACCTAGGGAAGCAAGGGTGGTGTGCCAGTGATACTGAATGGTTGGGAATTCCAGGGAATAGGTGTTCTAACACTCTCCGCATGGGAGAGGCACAAAAAATAGTGGGAGGGTCCCCTAAATGCCCTGTCTAATGAGGTTGTTTGCGGTAGGGAATAAAATTAGAAAGGATACACCACATAAGAATTCTGGATTTAGGAGGAGCCACCGGGTTTCCATAAGGGAGACCACCACCAAAGCTTAGAAGGGGGTTCTAAATTTGTGGAGAGAAAGGTGTATCCAATATTAGGAATGAATCTGTCACATTTGGAGGGAGCCTAGATGAATTCACCATCCTTGTCTCGTAAGACAAACACAGTGGCTCGTAGAGCACAAGTATATCGATTCCAGATTGGCCGTGCTTCTATAGGTAATTCCATTGTATGTGGAGACAACCAATCTTGCGAGGTCCAGGGTGGTGTTGATGGGGTTTGAAATCTGAGCTAAATAAAAAATGTCGACTCCGTGTAAACGAAGAATGATATTTGGAGGTAGGATGAATTCATGATCACATCCCAACCAAGCATCGACTCTGATTTTGACCTCGAGCCCAATCCAACATGCCAAGCCGGACCTAATTGAATCGAATTGATGGATTTCGAGATGGTATTCCATATGATCAAAGCACTCGGAGAAGGACTGATAGGACCTCGAATCCAATCCAGAATAGCACGAGGAGCAATATATTTTGCGTAAAATGACCTCTTTCCACAAGTTATGGCCATTAGTGTGATGCCATCCCATTTTGGGTCACTAGAAAGTAGCTACAAATCTAGAAAGTTCCTTGAGTCCCCAACCACCCAAAGCCTTGGGTTTTGTGATATTGTCCCAAGTTATCCAAGTAAATTTTCTATCATGTTCCTTTCTTCGCCGAGGAATCTCCTACAAATATACTAGATTTTAGAAATAACACCTTTAGGGAGCCAAAAAAGTGACATCCAATGGACTAGAATAGATTACAGAACCGATTTAATGAGCACCAACCTTTGCCTTCCCTAGATAGCCATCGATGTTTCTACATTTTTATCCTGTGATCAGACTTTCACGATAAACCAATTCCAATTGGTGATACGGTAATCATTTGGTTTAAGATAAAAACTGCAGGTATTTAAGCCCCTCCTCAAGATTCTTGTGAAAAAGAAATGAAAAAGACCCAAGGCCTCATCAAGTTTCATTAGTAGAGAATTGAATCAACATGATGATGGGCTTTCTCGTTGTTGGGTTCCATCCCGGTGGCTTTGTTGAAAACACCGAGAAGTTTAGCAAAATTTGAGTTATCCTGGTAAGAGCGATCAAGAAAAATAATTACATCATCAACAAAAAATAAATGAGTCAGTTGAATAAATTCATTCAAAGCTTGATCCCCGAGAATAGAGCCATCGGCTTACTCCGGCCACAAGGGATGAGAGACCCTCCATAATGAGGAGAAAAAGAAGCGATGAAAGAGGAAATCCTTGTCTTATTCCCCTTCCAGGATGGAAGAATTCAGAGAGCAACATCGTTAATAAGAATGCTCAATGTGGCATTTGTAATGCAACCCATGATCCAATTAGTATTATCATGAGGGAACCTACTGTGAGGAGGACGAGGTGGAGATAATTATAGTTAGCACGGATTCGAAAGCTTTAGCAAGATCAATTTTGAGGATGGTTCCCTTGATGCGTTTAGTCTTGATGGAATGTAATGCCTCTTATGCGAGTGTCGATAGCTTCATGGATTTTTCTATTATCAAGAAAAGTGAATTGTTCTTTGGTTATGTGCTTTGAGAGAATGGGTTTATTGCATGATGGCGATGATCTTGTAAATACAAGTTGTAGAGAGAAATGGTTGATAGTCATTGAAAGTATTGGGCTTGTCCACTTTAGGAATGAGTATGATAAAGGTGGAGTAGAAGCCATCATAAATCTGACTCGAGAGGTCCTGATCGTTTTCAATAACAAGTAGGAGGTCCTTGCCAATGAGGTTCGAAGAAATGCAAATAAAATTCAATGGTCAAACCATCAAGACCAGGGATTTTATCCTTCTTGAACCATTTCAAAACCCCTTCGATCTCACCCGGAGAAACAAGAGTATTTAATTCCTCGACCTTCTCCTCATCCACATACCTATGAAAGGTATGAGCAATATGAATGATGTTCGGCAAGTTAGCATTTTCTCGTGCCGTGTATAGATTAGAAAAATGTCGAATGCCCAGATCGGCTAGTCGATCATGAGAGTTAGCCACTCCCCCATGATGATCATTGAGTTCCCAAATGGTGTTGTTGATCCTTCGCCTTTAGAATATTGTTGAAATAATTTAGTGTTCTCATCCCCCCGCCTTAAGCCAGAAATGGCCCTTCATTTTTAGTCGCCACTCTTCTTCCCTCTTGCAGTAGTATTTTAATCTTAGGTTGTTCAAGACCAATAAGCCAATATTTAGAATCAGCGAGATTGAAAACCCAAGTAGTCAGGTCTCGTCGGGTGATAGATCTCTAGTTCGATTTTTTTAAGCTCCTCATCTTCCAATAATTTTTTGTTCTTGGTCGGGTTTAGCATAGGGAATTGAGCACAATGCTTCCATTCCCGAGCTAACAATGGCAAGAAATGCGGTACTCAGTCAACCAACCAGAATTGAATTTAAAGGGTGCCCTAGGGAAATTTATCACCCGAAAGAATCTCAAGAAAAAATAGAGAGTGATCCAAAATTCCATCGAGCCCACCCACTATCTAGCTTTTACAAAGCTCTATAAGGGAGGGGTTTTTGATTAGAAAATGATCGGGTCCCCTCACAAGCACAAAAAACGCCAATACACATGTTTCTCCAAGTAGGCATATTTTTATTCATGGCCAAATCTAAGAGGTCCACCTCCTAAATGAGATAAGAAAAATACTCGATAAGGAGTCCAACGAGGCGCTCGGTCCCAATATTCCGAGAGACCAATGGAGAAGTTAAGTTCCCCACCCAAAATAATGTTGTTCATCGCATAATGGGGGTCTTCATGCAAATATCCCATAAATCATCATGACGATGGCAGGGGTCCATACACATTGATCAGTGTGATGGCTAAATTAGAATCGAGAACAATGATATTAGCACCAAGGATGCCATCCCGACCCCACCAACCAACGACGCGGATGGATCTCTTGTTGATTCCCCAAGGTTAGTCCCCCGAGATTGACCCCATGCATCAATGGCTCGGAAAGTCCAATCGGGAAGGAAGCTAGATAAAATTCTAGTAATAAAAATCCCTTCACCCTAGAGTTTCTTGCAAAAAAAATGACATCAAACTTAGAATTATAAAAGAGTCTCATGAGCACCTATTTTTTGTTGGGTATGGCCAAATCCATACGGTTCGGAGAAATAAAAGATCACGGACAAACCCCTTCCTAGGTATGCTTCACTCTAAGAACCCTTTCGATAGAGGATTAAGTTCCGGTAGGCCACCTCCGCGATCGACCCGCTTGATGGCTTTGGTAATAGTGGAAGGCCGACCTCTAGAAGATCTAGTGATGGGACCCATGTGATCCCGCCCGAGGCCAAAATTTGGAGCGAGAGGGTGCATAGAAAGATGAAATAAAAGATTATAACTATGGCCCGAGGGATGAATTATTAGAGACAAAAGGAAGGTGCAGTGAGGGAAGCTCCACCACGGTTAGAGGTTCGGGAGGAGGGATGGACGGGGAGCGAGAAGCAACGGGGACAACAAAGGGGATTCAAATTTCAACAATATAAGTGATAAGAGTGAATAGACTATGCATGATCCGATAAAGAGGGAGGTGAAGTAAACAAAATAGATATATCGGATACGAGGAGGATCGAGAGGGATACCAAGAATAGGTGCCATGTCCTCTAGACTCGTGTGAGCCGAGACGACCATAGAGCACCGAGCCTTAGAGCGAGTGACCGGGTAGTGCCGCTGTGCCTCCAAGACTGAAAGACTTTGTCCAAGATGGGCAACATCCGAGGGAGAAACAATGATCATAGGATCCATATGAGTAGCCATGTGTGACAAAATCTTAGGCGATGATACCGAAGCAATGATCAAGGGCCACTCCTTATACAAATTCCCAACCACGTGGCAGCATACTGCACCCGAAGGGAACCTCTTTGTAGTCCAACACCCGATACCTTACCATATGCTTGAAGAAAATGTTGTAGCTATCATAGAGACCTTCTCTAGTATCCAAGTGAACTAATATACGAGCCACCGAGATGTTACTTGCATCTAGGTAGGAGTGGTCATGGTCAAGATAAATTACCGTATCCTCACCAATACTACGAAGAGTGTTTTCATTTCAAAATTGTATAGGGAGACCCTGAAGACGGACCCGGATAGGACCACACTAGATTTCTCCTTGTCGGGGGTCGAATAAGGGAGTCCAGTGCTTTAACAAGTACAAGAAACATCTCCGGGTGCCATAATTTAGATAAAACGCAGTCCATAGGAGAGGGATGAGAGAAAATGAGGGTGAACCATCATGGTTCATGGTTAGAACCCCCTGGTAACTACTCCATAATGATGCCCCAAATTTCCTCCACCCAAATCTTAAGCTCTGAAGAAGGAGTAAATCACCGCCACGGACCACCGCCAACTAGGACAATCTACGCGGTGAGATCCAAATCGGCCATGCCCACTCCTTCCCAAAAAATCGAAATCGTGACTATGCTTGTTCTTGGTGCACTTATACTTATTCTTTCCCCTACCCCGGCACCTCGGGTCTTATTTGGACCTCCCAGCACCTCGGGCTCATAAGAATCCGATGATTTGAGGGTCTTCGTTCGGAGGAGTAGGGATAGGAATGCCCTCAAAGAATCTAGAAGCCACACTAGGAAAGAACGTTGTATGTTATCCGAGTGAAAGGATGAGAAAGTCCATCGAGCCGATGTGAAGTTGCTCGAAATGAATATCCGCAACTTTCCCAATAGAACCGTAGTTAAGACCGAAAGAGACACATGGTTATGGGGGGACATCCGGTGTAATCTAAGCTTGTTGTTCCCATTTACAAAGGAAAGATGGTGAAAGGGATAGTATAAAACTAGAGATGCCACCCGTTGAATTAATGGTTCCAAGAAGTTAGACGCAAAGTCGAGGATGTTATCTACCAGACACGGATAGTGGGGTGGATGAGTGACTCAAATCCATCGCCTCTGCGACCCTCGCTGCTTCCTCATCCTCCAAATGGCATTCATACCGAGACTCATGAGAAGATTTGGACCCCTTCAAGCGGGGTCGGAGGAGTAGTCCACCACCTCCTCATACATAATACTAGTTGGACAGAGCCCACCACCCGACAAATGCATCCCAAATGGGAGACATGGTTAGGTTACGGGAATGACACCCAAGATCCAGAAGCGAGAAGGAAAAACAAAAAAATTATTAACAAAACCCAAGGTGAGTGGGGGGGCCATCGAGACATACCATCAAGAAAACCACGAAGAAATGAGGACCCCGGGACCCCAGTGTTGCAGGGAGAATGTTAGTGAAAATCACGAGAAACCCCAAAAAACTATGGGTGTTGAAGGATGCCAAGAGCAAGGCGAGAAATGAACCCCCGAAACAAAAGCATCAAAGCAATATAAAATGAAAGGGGAAAACGACGATATCATGTGCCTCCTCTGGTCAAGACCAAGTCCCACAATCCGATAGAAACCCTCGTAAGTAGAATGTCGAGATCCAATAGCCCTTCACCACAAGCTAGTAGTGAAAACCCCCACATCCGCCATGGCTAGGGTTTCGCATCGGGCCTCCTACAAAGCTCCCCCTTACATTATCATTATATCTGTTATTAATGCTAAATCACACTTCAAAACCTTTATTTGAACATTCCTCAATATTACTACTCCTTCAATGATGGATATATTGGTGAAATGATAGATTTTTAATGATTTTGACCCTAAAACCTAATGGTGACACTTCATGGAATGATGAATGGAATGATGACCATGGTGATGTGAATGAGATGGTGATGGAGACATTTCATTGGTGACTCATCAAAATGAGTGATTTCAATGACCAAAACTTGAATTTTTTTGAAAGGAGTAGTAACACACCTAGACACACTAGCCGGTGACCAAATTATTATTTGAAGACCCTATCGAAACCATAAAAAATATGATTTTAAGACCCTAACAAAACCTTGTAAGAGAATATTTGATCACTCGGTGACTAGTAGAACTAGTAGACACTAACATTGTTTCTAGTTGGGGATGGCGGTTCCTTGGAGGTGTCAAGAACATCGTAGACCAAATAGCCTTATCCATTGGGCATGGAGTCAAAAATCAAAAGACCAAACTCAATACTGAAAAACTGAACTGACTTAACTGAAACAAAAAACTTATTGAACTTACAAATCAAGTAGCCAATCAAGGAAACCCTTGTGGCCTTCACCTCGAGACTTTGAGCTTTCGATGATTAAATCGTTCACACTTCAACATAAAAGTAAAATTATATGTACAATGATGATGAGAAACTTTAGAAATTTGATCAAAAAGAGGTAGTTCCTGAGAATCCTACCATTGAATGGTTCTCCTCCATAGCCTTGTCCATCCATTTCCTCCAACAAGTAGGCATGCTTCCCACTTGAAGCTCGAAATCATGTACGGTCCCTTCCACAAATTCTTAAACTTACCATGCTTTCCTTTATCTTCATTCCAAGCATCCCAACGAAGAACCACATCAACCATATTGAAGTCATCTGCCTTAGTTTTTCCCGGTAATACACTTTCTTGATTCTTTCTTGAATCTTATAAGTGTTTTGAAACACTTCCTCCCTAGTTTGTTTCAAATGAATAATTTGGTTTTTTCGTCGTTGAACATCATTTCGCTTCACTTCCAACTTCTCGTAATATATTCATGATCTGGAACAACAAGATAAGTAGGAAAGACTATATCAACTCCATACACTAACTCAAAAGGTGACATGCTTATGGACTTCTTATTACTTACTCTGTCTGTCCACAAGGCATTGATGAGTTTCTTATGCCAATTTTTCTTATTTACCTCCAACATCATTCTTGATAATATTGACCAAATACTTATTCGAAGACTCGACCGATCCATTTCCTTGTGGGGTATTATATGGTTGAATGAACCAACATGATATTGTACTTCTCAAAAAAAATTCCACCATATTTTTTGGACTTAAATGCAATCGCATTATCCGTGAGGATATTTTGTAGACAACCAAATCTAGACAAGATATTAGATTCCAAATATTGAATGATAACCAAATCGGTTTCTTTCCTGGTTGGGATTGCTTTGATCCACTTTTGTAAAATAATCTATAGCCTTTAAAATCCACTTTGTGTTGGGTAGATGATGAAGGGTGGATCTCACCCATGAAATCGAGACCGCATTGCTAAAATGGTGCCTCGGACTGATATGGGTTGCAAAGGTAGTGGGAGAAACTTCCACTTCCCTTTGAAAATTTGACATTCATGATAGCTCATCACGGTCTTGTACACATCAACAAAAATAGTGGGCCAATAGAAACCAGCCCTCAAAACTCTTGTTTGTTGTGGTCTTCTAGAATAAATGACCACCACAATCACCCTTATGAAAGTCATTCATCACTTCCTTTGATTCACTTTCAACAAGACGAATTCAACAAACGACCTCCCAGGTCTTTCTAATACAAAACATTGTCTAAAATAAAATATTTTGAAGCCTTAAATTTCGTGATCTAACTTTTTATTTTAGACACACCCGAAGGATTTAATTGTTGCAGTACATAAACAATATTAGCATACCAAGGACATGAAATGAAAATCCGAGATACTCGTGTCAATGAGTCATCAACCTCTTTCTTTTAGAAAGTGAAAGAAAATCAGATTTATGTCCAACACATGAAAATTAGATTCTGCCATCAACTTTTCTAGACCCTCGTCCTATAATATGAATATGTATGTTAGTTTTTTTTGTGCTATTTACACATTCGATTTATAATTTATTTGTTGATATCATGCTTGTTGTACATATCTTTCCTTGGTTGTTATGTGTGTCAAATAGGTAATTTAATTGAGTTTTTTATGATTGAATTCTAGAGCATAAAGTATGAAATTAAAATGTTTAACAACAACAACATAAAGAGCAAAGCAAACCATCACAATTGATCCATCAACACAAAATTTTAATGAAGGAGTTCACCCCTCCCTGGACTACATCTCCTTGGTCCAAATTCCATGGCTTGGGCCTCTATATTATCTCAATAGTGAAAAATTGTCATTTACATGCATCAAATGCTCCCTGAAACATACTCTAATGAGTTCATAATGTCAAAATATATCGAGAAATGACTATTCATTTTGCTCAATTTGGTGTTCAATCGATCTAGGCATGGCCTTCCTTCCTCGTGGCCATGGGCTTCAAAATTATTCAAAGTGACAAAAACACATGTATAATTTCTCCTTTTCCTCTACAACATGTTCCAATGTGTCTAGAGCATGCCAATATATTAGCAATGACTCTTCCTGAGCCAAAATTGGTCGAACATTGCTCAAGATATGGTTCATTTAATTGTTCCCTAGATTCCTCCTCCAAATATGGAGAAGGCTCCAAATAGCTCTGCTAAATTGGAGACTCTGCTGGAATTGGTGGAGTCTTCTAAAATTCTGCCACGTTAATTCTGAGTTTAATTACATAAAACTCAGATTAAAAAGGTGATAGGGATGAAATAAATGGCGCATAAGCACAGTTATACAAATTTCGGATTACTAACATTAAACATGGGTTAGTGCGTAATTAATTTAAATCCCGCCATTTTAAAATTCCACTCCCGCCTGGTTCTATGGAGAGGTTGTATGGGAGGGAGCTGTCCCCTTCCATTCCCACCGTTGGAGACCACGTAAAATTTAAATAAATGTATGGTGCTATGATTATTAAGAAAATGTGATGGCCCATTGGTATGGAAGCGTGTTCGTAAGTGAGAGGCCATGGGGTCGAACCCCGACCTCCGCCAATACTTATACTTCGAGCATTGGATATGGACTTTGCCAATGTATTAACCTATAGTTAAATTAAATATGCCACCCCACTGGTATATAAACATTACCCAAAGCTTATAGCTTGCGGCCACCATAATTCAACTTTGGTTTATTTTAATATGGTCTGAATTAATATAATATGCAACCTCCAATAATATAATTCAGACCTTTGGGATAGTAACATATATATGGCACCATATAAATTAAATCCAACCTCGGACCTTAGAACAATACCAAATCCAGGACATTGACCACCATATAATTATAAAATTTGAACCTTAGCATATAGTTGAAATTCGAACCTTAGGAAAATACCTCATAATAAAAAAAAATTGAATTCAATCTTAGGAGTACATTGGGCAATTTCAGCTTCTCAAACCAAACTAATGAATCTTGCAGTGACACTTGTCACAGTCCCCATTGGAAAAAAAATGAATAATATTACCCTACATGTCGATCTGTGCTACCATGTCATCAACCTATCACTTTGTTCTCCAATTTTTGTTTTTAAAAAATTTTCCTATTCTGAAACAGAGGGGTCAGTGACTTATAACTTCTTCATCCGAAGTCGGTTTTTGACGAAACAGAATTGTGTCGGACTCCTCACGATGGGTCGATCATTTTTTGTTCATTTTCCAATCATATCTAAACAATTTATAATATGCAAGCATCGCTGCAATCCATTTCCCTTCCCTCCTTCGGGATCAGTTTGCATCAACACATCTTTCACCGCTTCATTCGTAACATAAGCTATGATGTGAGAGTGGAGGTTGTATACCGTAAAGTCTTTCAATTCTTTCACCAAGGCCAAAGCTTGTTTTTCAATAATGTTGTATCTCAGCACTCCATCTCTAATGGTCTGGCTAGAAAAGGTAATTGGTTGCTTCATCTTTGAATCTATTTTCTGCATTAGTACGACATCCAAAGAGTGCTCGAAAGAGAATGAACATATAATGAAGTCTAAAGTATAATCAAGGCTGATCAACGTTAGAGCACATGTTAAAGAAAATTTCACTGAATTAAATGATTTCTTTGCATCTTCTGACCATCTTACCTCGTTGTCCTTTTTCAGCATGTATGTCATATCTCTAATGTGTTCAGGGAGATTGGGGATGAATCTCCTCAAAAAAACTATCTTACCATTGAATGTCTGGATCTCATTTTTGTTCCTTAGGAAGTCTAACTGTTGAATTTCTTCGATCCTGAAAGGATCAATGTGGACGCCATATTTTGAGATGATGTGCCCAAGGATTTTTTCTTCCTCAAATGATTTTCTGAGGATTCAACGAGATGCCAAATTTTCTGCATTTTTGAAACACTATTCTCAAGTGGTGTAGGTGCTCATCATCTGACGGTGAGAAGACAGTAACATCATCAAGGTAAACCACAAGAAATACATCCTTCTCATTCGAGAAAGTGATGTCCATATCCCACTGAAATTTAGCCCCCTCATTCTTGATCCCAAATGGAATTTTGGCATATATGAAGGTACCCCATGGCGTTGTGAATGTTGCTTTCTCTTGGTCATCTTCATGCACCAAAATCTAGTTGTATCTTGAATATCCATCGAGGAGTGAAATCCTCGAAGCTCCAACAACCCTCTGCAAGATGTGGTCCATCTTTGACAAAGGATAATTTTCCTTTAACGACACCTTGTTTAGATTTATGAAATCCATGCAAAGAAAAATCTCCCATATCTTCTTTATTACTAGCATGAGGTTAGACATCCAATCTGAAAATCAAATAGGAACTATAATACCAGCTTTGTAAAGTCTATTTACCTCCTTTTCGATTGATGGTAGCAGTTTAGGATTGATTCTCCTTATATTATGGCAGAACGGTTTCTAATCCGGCTTGATTGGGGTGGTGTGTTGGATGATGTTTTTATCGTAAACCTTTAAATATGAATACTCCCAAGCAAATACATTATAAAAATCACACAAGAGAGCTATGTATTTACCTTTCAAGTTAGGGGATAAATACCTCGATAACTTAACCATCTTGGGGTTATCTGCTATACCAATGTTTACATATTCAACACCCGCTTTCGTGGGGAACCATTGTTACATTTTTTGGTGACATCATCATCATCAAATAACTCTTCCAAAGGTACTAGACCTCATAGAATGTTATTTTCCTTTAGTTGCAACACGTCAACATCATCAGTTTCAATTACCTGATCGACTTCATTATACACCTCATCAATATGGGAGTTAGCAAACTCCTCTTCCATCTGCAGAAAGTTGTTTATATGTTTATCATCCCAAAATACTTAATAGTACCTCAGATTTTCAGGGACAGCTGGGCGATGCTTCACATGAATTGAAAATTTTTTAGTAGCATGAATAAGAATCTTAAAATTGCTAGCAGTTGTGGCAAGTGAATCAGCCATAAAATTTTGACTTCTAGGAATCATAGACAATGTATATTCTGGAAAAATTTTAAGAATATCATGAACAACATTATGATAAGTTATAATTCTAGCATGTTTGGCCTCGTACTCTCCTTTTATCTGTTTTATCACCAACTCGGAGTCACCATATACTGCAATTCTCTTCGAACCTAGCCTTTTCAAAATTCAAAGACCGGTGATCAAGGCCTCATATTCTGCCTCATTGTTAGAAAAATCAAAAGCTAGCTTATAAGAGCACAATCTTACATTCTGTTGGACTTTAGATGACTAGTGTATAGGGCTATGGATCCAGATTCTGATACCAATTCCATATTTTCCCAAAGCACCATCGAAATCCATGGTCCAAAGACCCTCCTCATCATCGGGAAGTTGAAATTCTATGGACTGATCTGTTTCTCCTTTTTGACCCATTGTCTCAACCTATTCTTTATCTTTCTCTAACTCAATTGATATTTTTTGTGATTCTACTAAATTTCTCTCTGAAGTGCTTGGCTGCAATCTTTCATAATTTTGATTTCTGTTTTCCGCATTCTAGGTCGCTTGGACACTATTTGAAAATTCTTAATTTTCTTCACCTTATACATGTTGACTATCTAAATAGTCAGTACTTTTATCATTATACAATATGAAGGACTCTAAATTATTATATACAGAGTGAATTGGGTGATTCTTAGGTTTATCTTTGCTAGTTCTCATGTATTTCATTTTCACTTCTCGGTATAGCTTCCTAAGTTGGCCAAATATTAGAATTGAAGGATATGAAAAATAAAGTTGTAGAGTACCCCTTAATTTGGCTCCCCAAGACCGTGCAAGAAACACGTGATACCTTGGAGGTATGTTAGCAACTACAAAATCCATCAACACATTTTTGTCGGGAATCTGATACAAAGACAGAACTAAGTCTTTGATAAGACCAAGGCATCAGACTCTACCTGAATCAAAATAATAGAGGTCATGATAGGGTCGGGTTATGTCTAGCCCCAAATTATCCATGGTTGCCTTTTATGCATGTAGATTATGATTTGATGGACCTTGAAAACCCTAATACCTAATGAAGACTCTAACTGAATGAACTTCATGATGAAAGGACTGACATGATGATATCAACTCATGACTGATGTACACTCAACAAAGGTGATGAAATGAGCCATCAAGTAGTGAAATTTTTTGAAAAGAGTGAAGCTTGACCAAAATCGCACCAAGTGACCAAAATTTTTGCATGATGACCTAACAGAATGAAAAAAATTTCAGAAGGGACCCTCAACATGACATGAAAGAGTTTATTTGATCATTTGTGGAAGGATGCAAATACTGTCACTAACAAATGGAAAGATGTGTTTATGATTTGCTTTGTATGTTGGCTTCAGGTACATTTTGTAGCTTTCAAGGTCAAGGTCTCCATTTTTTACCGAATTTTCTCCATTGTTTGGAATCTGCATGGCTGAGGAAATGATCTTTGTTGAAAGAGTGAAAACCACCCCTGAAATTTTCACCTTGTCTCTCCTCAATCTAGTCGCAAAATTACTGGTGAGTTTGTCATGAAAACCAAATTCCTCAACCTTTTGGCAAAAGGCAAGGCAACCAACATCATGAATGATCTTTTTGAGGAAGGGTGAAGACATTGTTAGTATGAATCTTTTTGACGAAGCGTACGAAAAAAGACCACTTTAGCTATGCATAACTTATAGCCCTAACAACAAGTAAATGGCTGCTAAAACATCTTCGGATCTGCAGTTAGTTGTTCAAAATAATTGTTGCAAAAATACGAGATCTATACATGGAAAAAGACATTAAGCGATAAGAAGAATAGTTTTGCTCCATGCATCCAATAGACAAGGCAAGAACCATATATTGAAAGAATTTTTTTTGTATTACAGGGGCACACGAGAGGAAAACAAGAAGATGTATCCAATTCTCCTCAATGGGATGGGTTCTTTGGAAGTCCTCAAGCACTTTCGCATCTAGCATTTCTCTCTCTTGTTGGTGTAGAAAACCCGAACTAAGATAGAACTCGAAAGAGCTCACATGAGCAAATAATGGTGATGAAGAATGTGACCAAGTGTATAGATCCAGTAGTGATCTAATAGGCAACAAAAGGTGAAGAATGGTGGGAAAAACCCTCCTATTTATAACAAAATATTGGGTCATTCTAGATCTTGGTGCATGATTAAAATAATGTTAACCAAATCTAGATCCACCTTTATGGAATATTTTGTTATATTTGTTGGAGGGAAAAAGTATTTGACTTGGGTCAAATCCCTTTATTTGTTAATAATAAATAAATAAATGATTTATTTATCTTTTTAAGGAAGTGGTTGAGGAATAATCAAATAAATAATGATTTATTTAATTATTTGTGGGTGATTTGGTCATATTTAACAAAGGAATATTATCTAAATAAGATTTAAATAATTATTCCTAGAAAATAATAAGATAAATAAAGGTTTATCTAATTAATTTCTTTGTTTTGGGTTAAACATGACTAGGAATAATAATTAAATTATGATTTAATTAATTATTCCATAAGGAAAATCAAACAAATATAGGTTTGTTTAATTTTTCCCTTATGGGGTTTCCTATCTAGACCATAAACAACCTAATAAATGTGTTTTATTAAGTTATTTCACATAGTGAAAGCAATTTTACTTAGGGTAAAATTGGTCTTACATGGTGTACTTGGGTCCATCTAATGAGAATAGGTTAGATGACCAAAAAATGGTGTAACGAGACATGACCTCATTTTTTGAAGTGGGCTCATGCCTAATGATCTGACCTCCCTTGTTCCTTTTCTTCTCAGTGGTTTCAAAATCCATTGCTCACCCTAGCTCAATGAGATAGGGAATTAGGGTTTAATGAAGGGAAAAAAATAGGGGATTTGGGTAAATTTTTGGAATGAAGGGAGATGAAGGGGTTGAGGACTTCCTAAATTTTTGGGAAAATTTACGGGGGTAGGGAGAGATGTTAGGGAGTAGGGGAAAGTTAAATTTTAGGGAATGAGTGAGGGGAAGGGGTCCAAAGAGGGAAAAAGTAGTCCTAACCTAGAAATGTCTAGTCTAGGCTAGGATTTGTAGGAAAACAAGGAAAATGAGGAGTAGAGGGGTGGGTAAAATGATTAGGTAGGTGTATAATCGGTGAGGGAAGGTGAGTGAGCTTCAAACATAGGGTTTATTTTGACAATTTATCAACATGAACATGAAACCAAGAAAATGAACTAGAAACCCTAGCGAGAGGGAATTTATTCTTCCAATCACAAAATGAAGACACAAGAGATTTTTTGGATGGCCCAATTACCTATAAGTGATACACTTTGGAAGTTGTTGGGCTGATGAAAAATCCACTACAATGTTGCTTTGTGCCCAAAATAGAGAAAGCGCACTATGTGAACAATAAAAAGAGCAACGCTAAGGAGAAATGGAACTCTTGAGAAAATAATGTATTCTCTAAGGGTGAGAGTGAGTTTTATTGCTGGAGAGAGGTTTCTTGAGGATGGAATGAGAAAAGGAAAACTCTTTTGGGTCTTTTTGTAGCTTTGGAAATCACTTTTCACTTTTGGTGCTTGAGTGGTCCCACCAAAGTCTTTTCACTTTTGATTTAAAATTTTGTAGCTTTAGAACCTGTTATCACAAAATCATACCCGATAAGCTACTCATCAAAATAATCTTGTGCGACTATTTCAAACCAATATTTTGGTTGACGCTTAGCCTCCTCAACCTCGAGGGCGCTCTCTAGGGTTAATGATTTTTGATAATTATGTAGATGGCTAACTCTATATGGGATAAAGAATATAATTGATATAAACTAGTCGCAAATCACATTAGCAAGTGTACATTGGGATTATGGAGTCATAATATCTTCATTAAAACCAAAACAATCTACCTAGCATGGAATTCAATGCATATCGAGTTCAAGTCAAGGAATACACATGTAGAACAGTGAAACACATAGTCGAGTTTGTTTATGAAGGAAGTCAAAGCATCATTGATGAATTCTGAGTAACATAAGAAAACACCACTATAATAGAGTATTGAAAATGTGCCATTAGAACAATAACATACAAGAACTCCTCATGAATCTTGAGTTGTCTAAGTAGAAATTTACGTATTAAGCTGAAAAACTCATCACTTACAATAAACACGTATTTTTTGTTAACAAATGTCCAACCCTTTGCTAATTTGACCTATTGGCATTTAATAGACATATTACAACATATGATGATCTGCCTCTAGTCTAGATACATTGAATTTCCAACTACCGACACTAACTAACACCTTGCATAACTGTAAGATATGGAATTTATTACATAAAGACACCTAATCTACTTAACAATCCTAATCCAAAAAGGACTCAAACTACTTATTGTTATCTAAAACAACCTTATCCACCTACATTTACATCATTTTAAAATTTTAACAACACATAGTTGAATTTGGATGATGGGCTTCAGCTTCTTCATGTCCACTTTGTTTGACTTCCACAAAACAGGAAACCATACCCTCGTTTTTTAGGCATCACATCCTTTGCATTATTTGAACAATTTGATCATAAAATAAGCTTGATTTCGTGGTCCTTAGATGTTTTATATTATCTTAATATGTCTCCTCACCAATCCCTAGCCTCAAGCATGTCAATACCACTTCCAAAAACTCGCTTAAGAAAAGTCAGTAATAAATTGTGCTACAAAAACACAAGTGAGCTTTCATAGCACCTTTGAAAAACTATCATTTCAAGTCTTCATTCTTCAAAAATTGAATCCTTTCCAATTGCATCACTTCAATTACCCCACAATACATCTCCCATATCAGTTTCAGCTCTTGACTCACTCTTTAACCTCTCAAAAGTTGACCAAAATGAGTAAGAAAAGCAAGTACAACAATTTCATAATGCTTTTTTGCTTTTTTACACCGAATGCGCTATGAAATTGCTAAGTATGAATATTCTTCCAAATTTTTCCAAAATTCTAAAGTGTGAATGCGCCAAAAACTCAAAATCAATCTGATTTCATCATATCACTTGAAAAAAAGAGTCATTCCAGACCTTCTTGAGGTCCCTTCTTCATTTGCAATAGGTTGGCCTATTGGTTTTTTCCACGTTTTTTCTCGAAAAATAGGTCTTGGGACAGAGCCTATATCTCCTACTCTATGATGTATTTTGACAAACTGAAGGAGGTTTTTTGTAGGTCATGATGTCTTTCATACAAAACTCTCTGGATTTTTTTGAAATACATCTCCTTACATTCCCGGAACCTCGCCTTTGAAAAACATGTGTAAAACAGGGAAAACTATGTTTCCGAAAATAGGGCTTCAAATAAAGCCTCGTATTTCCCAACGGATAACACATATGGGAAAAGTGATAGAGATTATTTTAGATGGTGCTATGATAAAGACAAACCTCTTTTCATAATTCCAAAATACTTTTTCATTTGGCGAGAACCGAACTTGAATTTGATCTGCCTAAACAGTCATGTACGAGACATTTTTCTAATAAAGCAGCTTTCGTAGCGTATTTTAATTTATCAATGTATCCCACCTCCTAATGGATTTGAGGAACATGAGAGAGGTTTTTTGTAGATAGTTGTGTTAGGAATAAAAAATAATTTCATTTTTCCTAAATTAATTTTCGGTTTCTCGAAACCTCCTTCGAAGTTGACTACTCAAAACCGGAAAACGTAGTTTTTGTTTCATCACTTTCGCGGTTGCACTACGAAAGTAAGAGCGCTTTCATAGCGCATTTCCCTTTTTTTGAACTAGAGGCACTACGAAACGGTGGATTCCCTGGATAATTGCATAAATTTAGCCCGAAACTTAATTGAATGACCCTTAAATGAAAAATGTGAATATTTGACCATGGAATGGACCTCTAAAGACCTTATTTGAATTCGGATGATGAACATTAAACCTATAAAAATATAACCTACACTTAATCAAACCCTAAATTGAATTCTAAAACTAATTTTAACCATGAACAAAAATAAAAATAACACAATGATGTTTTTTTGAGAATTTTTGGGGGAGATAACGAGAGGCTCCACTTGGGATAGTGTGCCCTCTGTGGTATACTAAGAACCATTAGTTCCAGTGCTACTATCCATTTTCTTGACCAAAAACAAAAAAAAACTTTGAAATTTCCAAGCTCTTCTTCAAACTCTTATAGCCCTCACCTCGAGCTCAAGCTTGATGATCATTGCGGAAGAACCAAATCGTACCTACCGAAAATTTGCTTAGCCAACTTCGAGCTTATTCACACTCTCCTACACTGCCCTATTCATCGCAATCTCCATTTGTAACTCAAGGAACATGAAAATTCCAATGAAGCCGATCATTTATCTAATGCGAAACTTGAATCTCTTGATCGTGCTTGAACCAAAAAGTAAAAATGATACTAAAATGACCAAGGTAACATGAGATGTAAGCCGATCTTCAAAATGAAAATATAACTGGAAATCTGGACTGTAGAACTCTTCCATGTATTCAACTATAGGATCAACGAAGACATGATATGTTTGATGCTTCTTATGAAATTCTAAAACTTTGGACAACTCATCCATGCTTTGATCAACCACATAAGGCTTCAGTTGTGTGCTTTCAAACTTCTTTTCAAATTGATTTACAAAAAACCCGTGTGTTCTTCCTCAATCTCTAAGAAGAAAGGTAGCAACACCCCCTCTTTGTGTTCTGGGCATTAAAATCATTTGAAAAGACCGATCTTGATCATGAATAATACGAGATTGAATTTTATATTTTGAAACTTGAATGTACTCTTCAATTATCTCTACAACTTCATCCACAAACTGAATCTTATCTTCTGACTTGTACTCAAATGATTTCAGATTAGAAGACAAGGATAAAGAAAAATTTTCACCCACTTCTTCATTAATGCAATCATCATTTGATATAGACTGATATAAGAAATTACATGAAGAATCAACTATTTCCGTACCTTAGGATTGTAACAAGCATTTTCCAATTTTTTCCTCTTGCTATTTTGAAATGATTCTCACACTTCCGATGATCAAAAGACCGGCCAGCCCTATCGCAAATTTTCATCGGATCGAGAGGATGTATCATAATTTTCATAAATAAACTCGTCGGGTTTCATTTTCATCCAAGGAAGAGGCTATCCTTTCTTCTTGGTGATGAAAGGGATTGTCATGAAGAGCTTCTAAAATTTCCTCATCCATGAACTCATCATCTTCATAAAAATTCTCCAAATATTCAATAAAACTCACAAAATGTTTTGCATCGAGTCTTTGATCAGAAATAAGGAGGGATGACACTCTTCATACATCTCATAAAATTCAACATGGAAATCAGCAAGAGAATATAATGAACCATTTGGAAAGCTTTCATACCAAGACCGTGCTTTTCCTTCCAAAGTGACCATAAACATCTTCATGAGACAATCCTCGGGGAACCGAACCTTAAGAATGTGTACATGCATATGAAATCTAACCAAATGAAGAGCAACGTTGTCTTTCTTTTCATATTTGAATATAGGAAGATCGATTAACCATTCAACCTTTGGCATAGGATTTGGAAAACCAAGGATATGAGAGCTGATTCATAGGGCCATACACTGCATTTATTCTTGCAATGGAACTCATTTTGAAACTTCATCAAGTTGCTGATCTTCAAGCGGTGGAGTCACCTTCCAATTGATTATTTTATGTGTGGAGTCGCGAAGGTATATTCAGCCTCGAAAAATCTTCCTAAGCTCCTCGCTACCTTCATAAGTTCAACTTCAAAATCTCGGGAAAGTATAATCTTCGGACTCTAGCGAGATGCACCAAAATGTTATCACAAAAATCAGACTACGATAGCCTACTCATCAAACTAATATTGTGCAATCTGTTTCAAACCAATCTTTTGGTTGAGGCTTAGCCTCCTCAACTTTCGAGAGGGTTGTCTCTAGGGTTAATGATTTTTGATAATTACGTAGATGGCTAAATCTATATGGGATAAATCAAATAAATGATATAAATTGGTTTGCAAATCACATTAGCTAGTGTACATTGCGCTTATGGAGTCATAGTATCTTCACAAAACCAAAACAATATACCTAGCATGGAAGTCAAGGCATATCGTAGTTCAAGTCAAGGAATACACATGTAGAACGAGTGAAACACACGGTCAGTTTGTTTATGAAGGAAGTCGAGCATCATTGATGAATTCCAGAGTAACATAAGAAAAACACCATCTGTAATTGAGTATTGAAAAGATGCCATCGGAACAAGAGCATACAAGAACTCCTCATGAATCTTGAGTTGTTTAACTAGAAATTTTGTATAAAGTCGAAAAACCGTCACTTACAATAAACACAATCTTTTTGCTAACAAATTTCCAACCCTTTGCTAATTCGACCTCTTGGTCTTTAATAGACATATTACAACATGTGATGATCTGCCTCTAGGCTAGATACATCAAATTTCCAACTACCGACACTAACTAACACCTTGCATAACTCGTAAGATATGGAATTTATTACATAAAGACACCTAATCTACTTAACATTCCTAATCCAAAAAGGACTCAAACTACTTATTGTTATCTAAAAAAAACCTTATCCACCTACATTTACATAATTTTCCAATTGTAACAACACATATTTTAATTTGGATGATGGGCTTCAACTCTTAATGTCCACTTTGTTTGACTTCCACAAAAACGAGAAACCATACCCTCGTTTTTTAGGCATCACATCCTTTGCATTCTTTGAACAATTTGATCATAAATTAAGCTTGATTTCGTGGTCCTTAGATGTTGGATATTATCTTAATATGTCTCCTCATCTATCCCTAGCCTCCAACATGTCAAGACCACTTCCAAAAACTGTTTAAGAAAGTCATGTAATAATTTGCGCTACGAAAACACAATAGTTTCGTAGCGCCTTTGAAAAACTATCATTTCAAGTCTTAATTCGTCAAAAACTGAATCCTTTCCACTTGCATCACTTCACTTACCCATTAATACATCTCCCATATCAGTTTCATCTCTTGAATCACTCTTCAACCTCTCAAAAATTGACCAAAATGACTAAGAAAAAGGAGCTACGAGTAGTTTCGTAGTGCTTTTTCTCTTTTTTTACACTTAATGCGCTAAGAAAATGTTGAGTATCTAGATTCTTCCAAATTTTTCCAAAATGTAAAGTGTGAATGTGAAAAAAACTCAAAATCAATCTTATTTCATCATATCACTTGAAAAACAGAGTCATTCCCACCTTCTTGAGGTCCCTTCTTCATTTGCAATAGGTTGGCCTATTGGTTTTTCCCTGTCTTTTTCCCTCGAAACATAGGTCTTGGGACAGAGCCTATATCTCCTACTCCATAATGTATTTTGAGAAAATGAAGGTGGTGTTTGTAGGCCATGATTTCCTCCATACAAAATTCTCTTGGGTTTTTGAAACACATCTCCTCGCTATCCAAAACCTTCCTTTGAAAAACATGTGAAAAACAGGGAAAAAATCTATTTTCGAAAATAGGGCTTTAAATAAAGCCTTGTCTCACCAAAAATGATAACACATATGAGAAAAAGAGAGAGATTTTATTGTATTTGGGGGCTATTATAAAGAAAAACCTCTTTCATAATTCTAAAATAATATTTTATTTGGCCAGTAAACTAAACTTGAAGTTGATCGCTAAACGATCATGTACGGGACATTTTGTAACAATAGTTTCGTAGTGCATTTTAATTTATCAATTTATCCCACCTCCTAATTAATTTGAGAAAACTGAGAGAGGTGTTTGTATATAGTCTCTATTATGAAGAAAAACCTTTTTTCGTTTTTTCCTAAATTCATTTACGATTGCTCGAAAATACCTTCGAAGTTGACTACTCAAAACTAGAAAATAGAGTTTTTGTTTCATCACTTTCGCAGCTTTGCGCTAAAAAGCAGTGATGCTTTAATAGCACATCCTCTTTTTTTGAGCTAGAGGTGCTACAAAAGGGTGGATTCCCTAGCTAATTGCATAAATTTAGCCCTAGAAACTTAATTGAATGACCCTTAAATGAAAAAATGTGAATATTTGACCATGGAATGGACCTCTAAAGACCTTATTTGAATTCAAGTGATGAATGTTAAACCTATAAAAATCTAACCTACCCTTAAGCAAACCCTAAATTGACTTCTAAACCTAATTTTAACCATGACCAAAAACAAACATAACACAATGATGTTTTTTTGAGATTTTTTGGGTGATAACAGAACCTTTGAGAAACATATTACATTCATAATTGAAATTAAATTACACTTAAAAACCTTTATTTGAACATTCTTCAATATTACTACTCCTTCAATGTTGGATTTATTGGTGAAATGACAATTTTTTAATGATTTTGACCCTAAAACCTAATGGTGACACTTCATGAAATGATGAGTGGAATAATGACCATGGTGATGTGATTGAGATGGTGATGGAGACATTTCATTGGTGACTCATCAAAACAAGTGATGACAATGTCCAAAACTTAAATTTTTTGAAAGGAATAGTAACACACCTAGACACACTAGCCGATGACCAAATTTTTATTTGAAGGCCTACCGAAACCATACAATTCTGATTTTAAGACCCTAACAAAACTTTATAAGTGCATATTTGATCACCGGTGACTAGTAGAACTAGCGAGACACTAACATTGTTTCTAGTTTGGGGATGGCAACTCCTTAGAGGTGTTAAGAACACCATAGACCAAATATTTCTTATCCATTGAGCATGGAGTAAAAAAATGAAAAAGACCAAACTCAATATTGAAAATAGAAGCGACTTGATCGAAACAAAAACTTACTAAACTTACAAATCACTAGCCAATCAAGGAAACCTTAGGGGCTTCACCTTGGGCTTCAAGCTTCGATGATTAACTCATTCACACTTCGACAGAAAAGTAAAATTATATGGAAAATGATGATGAGTAACTTCATAAATTTGATCAAAAGAGGTAGTTCTTGAGAATCCTACCGTTGAATAGTTCTCCTCCATAGCCTTGTCCATCCATTTCCTCCAACAAATAGGCATGCTCACCTCTTAAAGATGAAACCATGTACGGTCCCTTCCACAAATTCTTAAAATTACCATGATTTCCATTATCTTCATTCCAAGCACCCCAACGAAGGACCACATCACCCATATTGAAGTCATCTACCTTTGGTTTCCGGTAATACATTTTCTCGATTATTTCTTGAAGCTTATAAGTGTTTTGAAACACTTCCTCCCTAGTTTGTTTCAAATGAATCATTTGGTTTACCTCACCATTGAACATCATTCGAGTTCGCTGCCAACTTGCTCCAATATTTTCATGATTGGAACAACAAGAGAAGTAGGAAAAACTATATCAACTCCATACACTAACTCAAAAGGCAACATGCCTATGTACTTTTTATTACTTACTCTGTCTCCCCACAAGGCATGATGAGTTTCTTATGCCAATTTTTCTTATTTACCTCCAACATCTTCTTGATAATATTGACCAAAGACTTATTCAAAGACTCGGTTAGTACATTGCCTTGTGGGTAGTATGTTGTTTGAAAGGCTGAACGTGGAATTGTACTTCTCACAAAATTCCACCATATTTTTCGGACTTAAATGCAACTACGTTATCCGTGATGATCTTCTCGAGACAACAAAATCTATACAAGATATTAGATTCCAAAAATTGAATGATAATGAAATCAATTGCTTTGCACTAGTTGGGATTGCTTCAATCCACTTTGTAAAATAATATGTAGCCTTTTAAAAATACACTTGTGTTGGGTAGATGATGAAGGGTGGATGTCACCTATGAAATCGAGATTGCATTGCTAAAATGGTGCTCTGGACTGATATGGGCTGCAAGGCAGTGGGGAGAAACTTCCTCTTCCCCTTTGAAAATTTGACATTGGTGACAACTCATCACGATCTTGTATACATCAACAAAAATAGTGGGCAAATAGAAACCAACCCTCAAAAACTTTGTTTGTTGTGGTCTTCCGAATAAATGACCACCACAATAACCCTTGTGAAAGTCATTCATCACTTCCTTTGATTCACTTTCAACAAGACAATTCAACAAACACCTCATGGGTCTTTCTAATACAAAACACTATCTAAAATAAAATATTTTGAAGCCTTAAATTTCATTGATCTACCTTTTCTTTTAGACACACCTGGGTGGAGGATTTCAATGTTACAAGACATAAACACTATCAACATACCAAGGGGATGAAATGAAAATCGAGATGCCCGTGTCAACGAGTCATCAACCTCTTCTTCAGAAAGTGAAGAAATAAGATTTATGTCCAGACGCATGACAAATTATATTCTGCCATCAACTTTGCTGGACCCCTGAATATGTATGTTAGTTTTGTTGTTCTAATTACATGTTCAGATTTATAATTTATTTGTTGATATTATGCTTGTTGTACATATGTTTCCTTTGTTGTTATGTGTGTCAAAAAAGAAATTTAACTGAGTTTTTATGAGTGAATTCAAGAGCATAAAGTATGAAATTAAAATGCTGAACAATAGCAACATAGATAGTAGAAAACCATCACAATTGATCCATCAACACAGAGTTTTAATGAAGGATTTCACCCCTCCTGGAATACATCTTGTTGGTCCAACTTCCATGGCTTGGGCCTCTGTATTAGCTCAATAGCTAAAAAATTGTTGCTTATATGCATAAAATTCGCCTGACACATACTCCAATGAATTTAGAATGTCCAAATATATAAGAAATGACTATTCATTTGCTCAATTTAGCCTTCAACTAATCTAGGAATGGCCTTCCTTTGCTCATGGCCATGGGCTTCAAAATTATTCAAAGTGACAAAAAACACCTATAGAATTGTTCTTTTTCCTCTGCAACCTATTCCAATATATTCAAATCATGCCGATCTACTAGGAATGAATCTTCCTAAGCCAAAATTGGTCGAACATTTCTCAAGATATGGTTCACTTAATTTTTTTACTAGATTCCTCCTCCAAATATGGAGAAGCCTCCATATAGCGCCGCTAAATTAGAGACTCCATCGGAAATTGGTGGAGTCCGCTAAAAATCCACCACATTAATATCCAAGTTTTAATTAAAGAAAACTCAAATTAAAAAGTGATAAGGACGAAAATAAATGGTGCATAAGCACAATTATACAAATTTCGGATTATTAACATTAAACATGGGTTAGTGCATAATTAATCCATAATCTACGTTTAAATCACACCATTTTAAAAATTTCTATCTTGCTCGGTTCTGTGGAGAGGTCGTATCGGAGGGGGCTAGCCCCTTTCCATTCCCACCCTTGGAGACCACATAAAACTTTAAATAAATGTTGGGCGCTACGGTTATTAAGAAAATGTGATGGCCCATTGGTATGGAGGCACATTCATAGGTAGGAGGTCATGGGGTCGAACCCTAGCACCTCCACCAATATTTTTTCTCGAGACTTTGGATATGGAATTTTGCCAACGTATTAACCCATAGTTAAATGAAATATGCCACACCACCGGTATATAAACATTACCCAAATCTTATAACTTGCGGCCACCATAATTCAGCTTTGGATTATTCTATTATGGTCTGAATTAATATAATATGCAACCTCCAATAATAAAATTTAGAACTTAGGATAGTAACATATATATTGCACCATATAAATTAAATCCAACCTCGGACCTTAGAACAATACCAAATGTGGAATTCGACCACCATATAATTATAAATTTTGAACCTTGGCATATAGTTGAAATTCAAACATTAGGAAAATCCCCCATAGTAAAAAAAAATTGAATTCAACGTTAAGAGGACATTGGGCAATTTCACCTTCTCAAACCAAACTGGCGAATCTTGTAGTGACCCTTGTCACAGGTCCCATTGGACAAAAAACTAAAGAATATTCCCCTGCATGATGACTGGGCTACCATTTCATCAACCTATAATCGTTCTGCAATTTTGTTTTAAAAAAATTTTCCTATTCTCGAACAACGGTCGACAGCTATAACTTCTGCATCCAAAGTTGGTTTTTCGATGAAACGAAATTTCTGTCAGATTCCGCGATAGAGTCTGGTGTTTATCGTTCAATTTCCAATCAATTCTAAGCACTTTCATTTTTCGAGCTAAATATTGAGCCTCTAATCATGTCCCTTGATCAGCTTTGTCATCTTGATCTCTAGATCATATTCAAGCATGGTCGCAATCCATTTCCCTCGCCTCCCTTCGGGATTAGTTTGCATCGACACATCTTTGACTGCTACATTCGGAACATAAGCTATGATGTGAGAGTGGAGGATGTATAACCCAAAATTATTTCAATGCTTTCATGAAGGCCAAAGCTTGGTTTTTCAATAATGTTGTATCTCAATGCTCTGCATCTCTAATGGTACTGCTAGAAAAAGGGGAATGGTTGCTCCATCTTTGAATCCTTTTTCTACATTAGTACGACAATCAAAGAGTGCTTAGAAGAAAATGAAAATATAATGAGGTCTAAAGTATAATCGAGGGGTGATCAATCTAGGGAGCACATGTTAAATAAAATTTGATCGAATTAAATGATTTCTTTGCATCTTTGACCATCTTACCTCATTTTCCTTTTTTCAAAGCATGTACTGTCATATCTCTAATGTGTTCAGCAAGATTGGGGATGAATCTCCTCAAAAAAATTTATCTTATCGTTGAATGACTGGATCTCCTTTCTATTCCTTGGCAAGTACGAGTTCTTGAATATCTTTGATCCTAGAGGGATCAATGTGGATGCCATATTTTGAGATGATGTGCCCAAGGATTTTTCCTTCCTCCATGGCAAGGATTTTCTTAGGATTTAGCGAGATGCCAAATTTTTCTGCATTTTTGAAACACTATTCTCAAGTGGTGTAGGTGCTCATCATATGATTGTGAGAAGACAATAACATCATCAAGGTAAAACAAAAAAAATACATCCTTCTCATTCGAGAAAGTGATGTCCATTGCCCACTGAAATTTAGCGCCTTCATTCTTGAGCACAAATGGCATTTTTTCATACATGAAGGTACCATATGGCGTTGTGAATGTTGTTTTCTCTTGTTCATATTCATGCACCAAAATTTGGTTGTATCCTGAATATCCGTCGAGGAGTGACATCCTCTAAGCTCCAAAATTCCTCTTCGCAGATGTGTTCCATCTTCGGCAAAGGATAATTTTCCTTTAAGGACACTTGTTCAGATTTATGAAATCTATGCAAAGACAAATCTCCCATGTCTTATTTCTGCTTGGCACGAGGTTATAAATCTAATATGAAAATCAAATAGGAACTATAATACCAACTTTTTAAAGTCTTTTTACCTCTTTTTCAATTGATGGTAGCGAGTTTAGGATTGATTCTCCTCGACTACGGCGGAATGGCTTCTAATCCGGCTTGATTTGGATGGTGTGTTGGATGATATTTTTATCGTAGACCTTAGAATATGAATACTCCCAAGAAAACACATCAGAAAAATCACTCAAGAGAGCTATGTATTTACCTTTCAACTCAAGGGATAAAGACCTCGATAACTTAACCATTTTGGGGTTATCCACTATACCAATGTTTACATATTCAACACCTGCTTATGTGGGGACCATTGTTATCTTTTTTGTGACATCATCATCATCAAACAACTCTTCCAAAGGTACTAGACCTTGTGGAATGTTTATTTTCCTTTAGTTGCAATATCTCAACTTCGAGCAGACTTCAATTACTCGATAAAATTTCATTATACACCTCATCAATATGGGAGTTAGCAAACTCTTCTTCCATCTGCAGAAAATTTTTTTTATCTGTTTATCATCCCAAAATACTTTCCAAGTATCTCTGGATTTTTAGGGACAAGCATGCGATGCTTCACATGAATTTCAAACTTTTTGGTAGCATGAATAGGAATCTTAAAATTGTCTATCAGTTGTGGCAAGTGAATAAGCCATAAAATTTTGACTTCTAGGAATCATAGACAATGTATATTATGGAAAAGTTTTAAAAATATCATGAACAAAATTATGATAAGCTCTCATTCTAGGATTTTTTGGCCTCGATACTCCCCTTTTACCTATTTTTATCACCAACTCGGACTTTTCATATAATGCAATCCTCTTTGCACCTAGCCTTTTCAAAATTCGAAGACCGGTGATCAAGGACTCATATTCTGTCTCATTGTTTGAACAGTAAAAATATAGCTTATAAGAAAACAATCTTACATTACGTGGGACTTTAGATGACTGGTGTATAGGGCTACGGATCCAGATTTTGATATCAAGTCCATATTTACCCAAAGCACCATCAAAATCCATGGTCGAAAGACCCTCCTCATCATCGAGAAGCTGAAATTTTGTGGACTAGTCTCTTTTTCCTTTTTGACCCGCTGTCTCAACCTGTTCTTTGCCTTTCTCTAACTCAACTGATATTTTTTGTGATTCTACTTACTTTCTCTCTGAAGTTCTTGGCTACAAGATTTCATAATAATGATTTCTATTTTCTACATTCTAGGTCGCTTGGACACTATTCGACAATTCTAAAATTTCTTCACCTTTACAAATTTGACTATCTAAATCATCGATACTATGATCACTATACAATATGAAGGACTTCTAAATCAATATGTAGAGAGTGAATTGGGTTATTCTTAGTTTTATATTTTCTAGTGATCATGTATTTCATTTTCACTTCTCGGTATAGCTTCCTAAGTTAGCCAAATACCATAATTATAGCATATGAAAAATCAAGTTATAGAGTACCCCTTAATTTGGCTCCCCAAGACCGTGCAAGAAACATGCCATACCTTTAAGGTATGTTAGCAACTACAACATCCATCAACACATTTTTGGCTGGAATCTGATCCAAAGAGACAACTAAGTCTTTGATAAGACCAAGGCATAAAACACTACCAGAATCAAAAGAATAGAGGTCATGATAGGGTCGGGTTATGTCTAGCCCCAACTTATCCAGCTGAGATAAAAGGGAGGGACTTCACTATCTTGAAGATTTCCATCTATGGCTGGGCCAAATAGAAGTTCGGGATGGTCATCACTAACATTTACCATGTATGACATGTGATCTACTTTCACCATCTTGGCAATATGAGATTTGTATCTATCATTCTTTACAATCTCTGTGAGGGGAATATAAACCTTTAACTTAGAAATTTCACTCTCTAAGATAAAAAAGTTAGATTGTTTCTCTACCTCTTTTATAATGGTATCCCGCTTTTCAGGATGCTCTTTTGCTGAAGACTCCTTCCTTTGTACTTCCTTATCCTTCTTTGATGTACTTGTAGATGGCTCACTGTTCTTTCTCTGATTTATGGTAGCAGGATCCTTCTCTTTGTTTGGACTAGCTTGGGAAGTTTTCCTAGGAGGAGTTGTCCTCTTTTGAGTAGAAGTAATAGGAACATCTCAGTTTCTGAAATTGTACTGTCTCTGTGCTGAGATGAGAGAATTTAGGTACCCCCTTTAATAGTCTTCAGATTGGAATACCAACCCATCATCATTTGTAAGGAGATATTCTTGGTCATCCAACACATATTTTTCCTCGGTATACTCATCATACTCTGTAAGAAAGATAGTTCCTTGATATTTTGTAAAGAAACGGTTCTCTTCAATAATATCATCTTCATCTACAGGTCCTTGGGCATAGTTCTGTTCTCTCTGCGTAATCCTGAATTGTGGTTGCTGCTGTTGTCCTTGGAAATTAGGATTCCAGATTTGATTTTTGACTGCCTTTCAAAAATGGACATCTTATCTACCATATTTTCCACATTTATAATCAAAATATCCAACTTAGCTTCAGATGAGGATGATGGCTCTTCCTTAATTGTAACTCTCTTTTCAACTTTCCTTTTTGATTTCTTGATCAACATATTGGCTTCAATGCTGACTGCATTTTTCTGCATCTCCTCCAATGAGGTAGGGTTTATTTCTCTAGGATTATATGCCATATCAGGGTCAAAAGCATTCGGATAGTGCAACATGGCCAAATCATGTGGAGGTTTGATATTTGACGGATTGGAATTGTACAACTTATTGAAGTGGGTAGTATAGTCTTGAACTTATTCATTAGGTTTCCTTTTCAATGAGTTATACTGGGCCAATATCTACGAAGTATTTTTATTTTCCTCCCAATTAGCAAGGAAAATATCTGTTAATTGTTGTGAATTATGTACTGAACCAGCTGCCATAGCTCTGAAACACTTTTTCACTTCTCCTAAGAAACTATGAGCAATAATTATCATCTTCACATCATCATTATCTACCTCTTCTAAATCTATGAAATATGTGATTTTATCAACGTGTTGCCTAGTTGTAACCTTGGTGGTTCCATCAAGAAGAGGTAGCCTTTGTCCATAGTTTTGAGGTAAATTAGCGAGTTTTCCTGGAAAAACTAATGGAGAAAATTTGGCTAGAGTTGTTCTATGAGGTAAGCTTGTTGTCACAACAGGAAGTGTTGGTATGAGAGGTGGTTGTGTTAGAGGAAGTGTGGATGATGAAGAAACAACAATGTGAGGGGATGTAGCAGTAGTGTGAATAGATGTAGCTGAAAGAGTATCAATAGACAAGAGCTACTATTGATATTGTATAAAAGCCTGCTTGGAGGTATATTGAAGATGGTTTGCTAGTTTTTGAAGTTTATAAAATTGACTCCAAACCTTCCTATCAAAATCTGCTTCTCAACTCGATTCTACGGATGAGAAACTTGTTTCAATATTTAAAGGGTGGAATACAATTTCAAACAGAGATGTTATTCTAGATAACCTTAAATACAATTTCAAATAACGATTTTTTAGATTTGGATCTAAACAGTGATAACTCGAACTTCATATCAAAAGGAATATCTTCAAGTGAAAGTAATTTTGAAGGTAGAGATGTAGACCTTACCAAAGTAGATGAACTTGATTGAATATTTGAATGCTAAGGTCTATGTTTTCTTATGAGTCTTTTCGGATCTTCAACGAGAGATGCTGCATGTGGATCTAGATTCAATCATGTATGTCGTTTAGGAGCTAGTGTTGATTTTTTTTTGCACTTTGGCTCTCTGCAACTTGAATCGGCCTTCTTGGAAATGAGTTCATATCAGCCACAAGCCTGGAATCCAATGAACATATAATAATACACCCAGGTAAGATCTGTCACTTCATTCGCAGCAATAGCGCCATAAATGTTAGGCTCCACAATGTCCCAAGGCTGAAAGGAAATTGACAGAGGTAACCTCAAACTAAGATTTTAGTTGAGTAGCCAGCCCTACCAAACCAGAGAGGGCTCTCTCTATGAAAATCATAGCCAAGGGTTTGACTGAATCAAGAGTAGATTTTAGGCTAGATAGCTGAGCTTTAGTGTTTTGAAAGATTTATGGATTTTCTCTTGGATCAGGGATGAAAATTAGGATGAAAATTAGGGAACTAGGTCAAAGTATCAAATGTTACAGCTGCAAGAGATATGGAGGAGCAAGGTAGTTATTATTTTGTGATGGATTTAGAAGTTTGTCAGTGTAGTGTAGGGTTTGAAAGGCCAATAGATCATAATGATCATGTTCACCATGAATTCATTAATCAAGAAGGAAAATTACACAAAATGATATTCCTAACAAAAGAGAGCTTTCATGAAAATAATTTTTCTTATAAACCTCTTAGGAAAATCATTGAAGAAGGAATATATTGTAAGGAGACAAGTATATCATTCATATAAAACTATAACAGAGAGAAAAAAATATCACAAACTCACAACATGATAATTCCTGAATAATAGCTACAACTAGTCCTTTGATTTCATATATAAAATGATGAAATACAAGCTACAAGAGTTTCACCCTTTGATGTCTAACCATAAAAATGACTGAAAAATCGATACATATACACTCAAAAACAACTTTCCTCTCTTAGGGGTCAAATCCCTCAGTGTAGGAACAACTCACAAGATTCTCTCAACAAAACCCTAATGTCTAGAGAGGCTTGAACAAACAATCCAAATAGACTTCACTAAGTTGTTCCTCATAAATGAGGTCAAAAATTACATCATATTTAACATAACAACCCCATTTACATCATATTTACATCACATCAACAATAAACAAGAGAAATTACATCACCAAACCAAGTTTCACTGAGAAAAACATCGAAAAAGTGCACACAGGGAAAAGCGCAGCACATCTTTTGATAAAGCGCAATGCCTGACTGATAAAGCGCAGCACATCTTTTGTTAAAGTGCAATGCCTGACTTGTGAGAGGCTTTTGCAGGCCTTCCCCTGCCCCAAATGCACTTCTGAAATATGTTATGGAATTCTAAGGATGTCTAGTTGTCATTAGACACCTCAAGCAAGTCAAATGGACACTACATGATGGAGAAAAATGGATTTTCCCACAACTACTCCCAAACATTAGGGGAATTTTGAGGTCTAAAATGGGCCTCCTAAGAAAATTGTACAACCAAAATAAAATTTATAAGAACCAATAGGATTCAAGATGATGATGTCAACCATGGGGGATGATTCACCATTTTTGGAGTAAGAAAGGAAAAATATTAAAAAATAATAAAATAATAAAACTACTTTTTCAACTCATATTCAACTTATCTCCTTAATGTTTTCCTCAAATTTCGAGCGGGAGTACTCATTGGATGCAAAATTTAATTCCTCATCTAACAAGTACCCATGTTGCATACTTTCGATATACCTTGCTACATGAAAAATGAGAAATACATGAAAATACGTGATTGCAATCATGTTTTTCATATATTTATCATTTTTCATGTAGTAGAGTCCATCGAAAGTATGGAACATGGCTACTCCTTGGATTAGGAATCAAATTCTGCATCCAAAAAGGGTTTCTGCTTGAAATTTGGGTAAACCCATATAGAGATAAGTGTTACACAATATTTTTTCATCGTCCCTGCAATCCCCATCCTGAACATTAGAGGACCATTTCAGTGACTTCTTTGTACTATCATACATTTCCATAAATGTCATTGCATCCTTTAGCATGGCAAGAACATATTCTCTGTTGCTCATTCCTCAAGTAGACCTTAAAAAACATATGATTTTGGGTCGGTGCTGGTAGGCAGTTATGGCCTCGCATCCATGGAGAAATTAACACTGGGCATCGTGCCCTTTGGCACTCTGTCTATGAAGGGAACCCGCGCCGAGCTGTTTTTGGAATGTTATTTAAAATAGAAAATAAGTTTCCATGCTTAACAACTTCGTGCGTGGAATCATCATGGTTTGTTCAACTGAATCATGTTGATTTTCTCCCTTTGGCTTGTAGGTTCCTACAATTGTGCAACTCCCCAAAGGGATAGACCTCTCCTCCACCTTATGAGGGATCCCAAATCACCTCCTCCTCTTTTATAAATTCTTTCTCCTCACATTGATTCATCTAGTTGAACAGTCATTAGCATAGTTGGTGTGTAGAAGAAGGCAGAGAAGAATCCATTTTTGAGAGAGAATTTAGGTCCATTGCCTCATCGAGTCCAATCCTGAACGAATGCTTGAGACACGCCGGACTGAACCCATCGAAGGAGATCTACAAAGTCAAGGCATAAGGTTGTAAAATTATTTTTCTCTATCAATAATACATGACTGGTTTCTGGTTCCAACTTTTTTTCCATTTATATGCAAAGTGTTTAGCTCTCCTTGACTAGCTGAATAGATATAGATGAATGTATATGCTTGTATGTTGTCATCATTTGTTTGATCTTTGTGCAGACGCGTGAACATCGTCACCAACATGGAGCACAAGGCATGAAGACAAAGATCAAAGAATCACTGCCATGTGCTAGGAAAAAATCATTAGATCGAGGTAGGATATATGTTCCAGTTCATATTTCATTTATAAGCTATGACTTTAGGAATCCAGCATGTTCCCTTGTTGCTAGACACACCCTAGGGCTAGAGGGATCGCCTCTGTCTGTAGAGGGATTTTCCCACTCAACAAGTTAACGACCATACTGGGGACCAATGTGTTTGTTGTCTCTCGTTGTTCGTCTAGAGTTTTGTTTGTCCATCTGAATTTGGTCGTATTTCCATTTCTCTACTTTGTTTTGCTTATCTGACTATTTCAAGCCATATTACCTATTCTTAGAGTGTTAAGCCTGGCTTTTCCTCAGCTTCCTTTTCTCCTTTCTTGGGTTTCCTTGCTCGACGCTGGTCCTTCTCTGACATTTGCACTGATTGGTGTGGGTTACCTATTTTATATGTGTGATTTCCCCTGTTCAATGCATATTATAACTAAACAGTCACGCTGAATCCTGTGGGTTTGGATTTGGGCCTCTTCTGTGAGTTTTTCCAGTGCATCTTACCCTCTGGATTGGTTTTTCCCTCCTGGATCAATCCACTTGGATTGTTTTTGACTTCCCTGTCTCATTCTCTTTAGTTGATAGTATCTCATCTGATTAGTGTGGCTTGTCAGCCTAGGGTTTCTAGGTGTCTTCGATTGATTTTTCAGCCGCATGTTCATTGAGCTTCTGAGTTGTGTATGATGTCTTTCATATTTTCAGCTTGTTGGATAATTTTTTGGAATTTTCTTTTGATTCTACGTGTTGTTGGATTGTCGAACTATCATTTTGGTGTCCGTTTGACTTTCCATCTACCACCCTGAGCATAGATCACATTGCTCATTGATTCAATCTGAAAGTCCTCTTTTTTGTGTGAAGGAATGTGTGTCTGTTTTGCGTTTGTTTTACATTCGCGTTGGATTGGTCTCTTCATGTTTGATCATTTCATTCGAGTTGCTCAAAACTAGTGTTTGTTTTGTCCTTTTAGTGTAACAGTGGATCATTGCTTCTCATTCATATAAAAGAACAAATTTTGCATTCTTTCCATATATTTGAAAATAAAAAGCATTATTTTGCATTAGTAGCTTTCTCATTAAGAAGTGAATAACAAATGAAATTCTTTCGTTTTCTACTTTGGTTGTGTTAGTAGCAGTAGGAAAAGTTCTTCTTGCATTCGGTTGATTGTTGCTTCGTTGTGAACTCTTATCCCTCTCTTAGCTAGTTGTTCATTGAATTGGAATAATATTCTTTCTTGTGCATTAGAGATTTGAGATTACATTCGATAAGGCCTTGGAACTGGAACATAATTTCAAGATAAAATTTAAAATGAATTCAATCAACCTAAGGAAGCATTGAAACTTAACACTCATATTTAGAGGTATAGGCTAGCGGCGTGTTCCGGCATCGTTAAACCTAGTAGATGTCATTCGCCATCTGGCATTAGACAGTGCTAGAACAAACTTGCGCTCCATGTATCGTCAAGTATATAAAGGGAGACCCTCATAGGATACAACCCCTTATCCATAGGAAGTTGAGTCTTCTGCCCTGTAACCGTGATACACCGAACATGACATTCGGGGAGACTTCCTGCACGTACGTTAAGTCCTTGGTCATTTCTCTTTCTTTTGATCACCAAGGTGTATATTATAGTTCAAGGGAGCTTGGTACACCCTCTTGCTTAGAGTTCCTGAGTAGTCATTTTCATCTTTCGGTGACTCTCTAAAATTTTAAAACATCATCGAGCACTTGTCCTTTAAAACTTGTCCAAACTGAAAGTGACTAGAGTCATATTTTTCCCTTTTCTTGACTCTTAAAATATGAAAATGCGAAGTTTTGTTTTAGTGTCATAAAATTAGTTACCGATGATCACATGCCCATTAAGTTATTTTCTTGGCTTGTTCATAAGTAATTCCTTAGTGATTGGTCTTGAAGCCTCCAATTGATTATCTCTTTTCTCTCCTATTTTTTAGACAAAGTTACGGTGGCAGATCCACCAGTTTCATCGTCCCCTTCATTACCTCGTAGTGAAGAACCTTCCCCCGAAGTTTCTTCGGAGACATCTTAGTCTGTTAGGACTCTAGGCTACTGGCGTTATATTATTCTGAGTGTTCAATCTCTTGCCACTCGATCTCTTCCTGAGGAATCATTTGATATCAATTGGCAACCTCTGGATGCTTGGGCCTTTTTGAGGGAAGATCCCTCACAACCGCCTGAATCACCATTAACCCATGCTTTACTTGCCACTACTCCTTTTTGCTGACAACATGTCTTCATCCGACATGGATGCCACGAGTCCTATTAGTAGTGAAGATACTTATGTTTCTACGGGAGAATATCAGTTCCCTCTAGAGAATTTTCCTTATGTCTCGGGTCAACCCTCCTCACAACCTTTATCTCTTCCGGCTAGTTATTGTTCATTGAGTCAGATCATTTCTGGTGCTACATCTTTGTATCAGAATCCAATATGGTCGGGTACATCGACTCCTTCGGATGGGTTGTTTATATCAGGTCCATCCCCTTCAACTCCCATTGCGTTGAAAATAGTTATGTCTATCCCAACCCAACCCATTGTTTGTGTGGCTTCATCCACACCTTTTGTTAGCATGATTTCGTCATTACCTCCATCTTCTGATGTTTGTGGGACACTTCGTATTTCTTCCACCTTTTGTGCAACAAAACCAACCTTACGTTCAATAAGGCCCAACTTTTGTACATCAAGGTCAATCCTCTACTACTCAACTAGGCCAACCTGTTCTTCAGGGGAAACCTGGCTCATCTCAACCATCAGGCCAACCTCTACCTCGGGGGTATCCTGGTGGACCTCAACATCCAGGCTAACCTCCACCCTAGAGATATCCTATTCAACCTCTGTATCCGGGTCAACCTACACCCTAAGGGAAGCCCGTGCAACCTTAGGGCCCACCTTTTATTCCTCAAGGTCAATCTTTGGTGGTACAAGGTCCGCCCCAAGTCACTACTTTCAATCCGCAACAAAATCCATATGTTTATTAGACAAGACCTCAGTTATTTTCCCATAATCAATATCTTGGTACTCAACCGGTGTATGGGAAGAATTATCCAAGTTATAACCCCTATGGACAAAATCCTCTGGGACAAAACATATGGGGTCGTAATTTCTCTCAACCTTGTTTGAATCCCAATACTAGTATCTATCAAAGGCCTGCAATGCCTTTCAATCCGCAACTTCCCTTCCTTGCTACGCTGGAACTGCCCGATGTGTCGAAGTTGACGAATGATCCTAGCCTTCATAATCCAAATTGGCCCCTAGTTCCTACCAAGATCCCTGGTGATTGTCCCAAATTTGAAGGCAAGTCTGGAGAAGACCCCCAAGTGCAAGTTATGAAATACCATCTTTGGTGCTCTAACTCTTGGGTTGACGATTCAATTTGACTACGTCTTTTCCAAAGGAATCTCACTGGTGTCGCTGCAAAGTGGTACGTTGAGCTCTCCAATGACATTTTTCAAGATTTCAACTCTCTAGACATGGCATTTCTCATGCACTTTCAGTTACGAGTTTGTTATGAAACTGGGACACACCTCTTAACATCCTTGAAACAAGATCGGGAAACTCATATCTCTGATCATATTCATGAATGGAGGCAGCGTCATATTTTGATCAAGTTTGATATTCCTATTCAACTTTTGACAGATTGGTTCACTACCTCTTTTATCAGTCTGATTTCTAAGGACATCGCTATGGGGTCATGTGTTACTGAGAAACAAGCCATCGCTCGTGCCCAGTACCTTGATCTTGGGTACTCTCAATCTAGCACGTTGTATGATCTCTTGCTCGATGCTCTGCGACATGGAACTACCAAAGCACTGGTGATGTCATTTTTCGATGGTATCATTGGTTATTTGTCTTAGACTTCTCGTAAGTATTCTTCCAATCCTGTGAAAAAAAATCTACTTCTTCCATTGATACTGCTTCTCAGCCACCTTGGAATCTTGGTAAGACTGCGGAAGTGAATGCCGTCTAGTCCACCATGACAGATAAAGCTTACAAAGGTAAGAAAAAGGGTAAAGGTAAGGC
This sequence comes from Pinus albicaulis, assembly GCA_034641835.2. NCBI lineage: Eukaryota > Viridiplantae > Streptophyta > Pinopsida > Pinales > Pinaceae > Pinus > Pinus albicaulis. The sequence goes on from JAXQQM020077305.1 coordinate 76,523, forward strand.
CAAAGCCGATACCCCGAAATAGGATTCTCGTAAACCTAATGACGATGATGGTTCTAAATGTAAATTGAATTACCCTTTTTTTATTTGTGATGATGAGCATTACACCAAGGACTGTCCAAGATAGGCCGAGGTGAGTCAACTGCTCAAAGGCACTCAAGGCACTTTGTATGTTCTTAATGAATCATTCCCACCACAAAAAACACAGATGGTGGAGCAACCTCAGTCCTCTGCCCCTTTTGGCTCTCAAGTTTTCCTAATGAATGATGCACCCATTTCTATTCCTACCAGATCAAAATATTATATCAAAACGCATTAGGAAACAAGGAAAGATATCACAGATGGTCCTCCTCCCCTGCCTGCTTCTAGCCCTCTTCACATTGAAAGGCCCAGTCCTGAGCCCGTTGTACAACCACCTTCTAAAAGCATACCCCATAAGTCTTCCTATAACCTGAATTCTCGTGCCACTTGTCATTACAGTATTTTTGAGGATTTGGCTCAAGCACCATCTGTTATGTCTGCATTGGAAGTACTTCAAAGCTGTCCGTCATAACGTAAGTCTTTTATATCTGTTATCAAAGGGGTTGACCCCGCCGATTCCAGCCTTATCACTTTCGATTTGGAAAATTTCATTCCACGTATTCCTCACCAGCTTGCACTAATCATCCAATTTAGGATTAATGGAATGAATATTCATCAAGCGGTCGTGGACGAAGGTGCATCTACTTGCATCATGTTCATTGCATGTTGGAAAGCCATTTGTTCTCCAGCCCTTAATCAGTCTCCAAACGCTTTAGAAGCTTTTGACGGAAGAGAATCTCGCCCTCTTGGTGTTCTCTCCAGCTTACCTATAACGTTGGAAGGAAAAATGATTAATGTTGAGGTTGAAGTCATTGATGCCAAGCTCAATTATAATCTTCTCATCGGTCGCAGTTTGACTCATGTTATGTTATGTTTCCCGTCCACTCTCTTTCGTGTTCTTCGATTTCCACATGAAGGAAAGATCATCACTGTCGATTAGTTATATTTTTTCACTTCCACCTACTCCGAGAGCAACGTTCCATATGTATATCGTATTCCTATGCCTTATGAGAGCATAGGTCTGAGACTTTTGAAAGATCCCGCTCTTATGGGTCTTTTTTCTCTTCCTCCGCCCAAAACTGCTCAGGTCAACATGATCTCCATGTATTTTGATCCATGGATCATGCCTTCGCCTGAGTAGGTTGATTCGCTTGGTGATGTGATGTCGTTAAGCCCAATAGAAATTGATTATTGTGAATTTATCTCAGCTTCAGCTCCTCCTCCCACTGATCATACTCCTTTGAGTGTGTCTCTCGACATTTATTCTCAATTACCTTGGCTCGATGCTTCAGATTCTCCTGATCCCTTGAATGAGACGTTCCCTGCTGATGAGGCCATCATGGAAACCATGTCTCTAGAGGGTCCTCCCTCAGACATGATCATCATTGTTCCTACTTCATGCCTAGCCTTGGGGCCATGTTTACTTGTCTTGAGAAATTCCCTTCCCATGCTCCTTCCCATCCACTTCAAATGCCCATCTTGACACATGAAGTGTTTGCGAAAGGTAACATGGGAAACATTACGCAAGCGGTGCCTATTGACATCTCCATTAAACCAAGGGTTGTCGAGAACATCGAGATTTGGGTACCCTATTCTCCTGATGAGATCAAGGTATATACTAGTCTCTTCCGAGAGTTTCACAACATTTTTTCTTAGTCCTACAAAGAAATTCTTGGCATCGATCCAAGTATAGTTGTGCACGAGGTCCCTACTTATCCTGACACGAAGCCTTTTCGCCAACGTCTTCATCCTGTGCACCCTATAAATGCAGCTACCATCAAGGGAGAATTTGAAAAACTTCTCAAAGTTGGCTTCATTTATCTGATCTCCTTGACAAAATGGGTTTCTAACATCGTTCCTGTGGATAAAAAGCAGGGTACTATTCGTGTATGTGTGGATTACCGCGACATCAACCGTGCTTTCCCTAAGGATAATTATCCCACTCTTTTCATTGACCTAATCATTAGTGAATGTGTTGGGAGTGAGATATTTTCCCTTATGGACAGGTTTTCTAGTTACAACCAAATCAACGTTCTTCTGGCTGATCGACATAAGACCACCTTTATCTGTCCATGGGGCACCTTCACATACAAGAAGCTGACTTTTTGCCTTAAGAATGTTGGTGCCACTTTCTAATGAGAAATGTTGTACACTTTCCATGATATTAAGCGTGTTGTTCTACCTTACCTTGATGACCTTCCGACTCATTCGACTAAGCATAACGACCACCCAGATCACCTTCGTCAAATATTTCTTTATTGTAGACGCTACAACATTCAGCTCAATCTGCATAAATTTGTCTTCTGCCTCGATTCCAGTAGACTCCTTGGATTTATCGTTTCTAAATATGGAATTCGTCTCGACCCTCTTATGGTCAAAGCTATTGTTAATCTCCCCGCCCCTTCCTCTTTATTTCAGTTGCATATTTTGCAATGGAAATTTAATTTCGTGCACCATTTTATACCAAACTATGCTGAAGTAGCCAAAGGATTCACACGATTTCTGAAGAAAGGAATCCCATTCATCTGGGATGAGATTGCCCAAAAATATTTCGATGCACTGAAGACATTACTTATCAATGCTCCTCTTTTGCGTCCACCCAATTATCATCATGACTATTCCCTACACATGGTTGCCACATTTAGCACTATTGCCATGATTCTGGTACAGGACGACGATGATGGAGACGAGCATGTAATTTATTATTTGAGCCGTAATCTTCTCGATACTGAAACATGTTACGCTCATGTCGAGAAATTGGCATTGGCTACTATTCAAGCCGTCCAATTTTTTTTCCATTATATTTTACTTCACACAGTAACCTTCATTTTTTATTGCAACCCCATGACCTATATATTGACTCGAAAATTTTTGGGGGGAAAATGCTCAAATTGGATAGTTATCCTCCAAGGGTTCGATTTGGGATTCACTACCACCAAATCCAAGAAATCATTGGTTTTTGCTGATTTGATTTTCTCTTTACCTTCTTCCTCTGCTCCCTCTAGTTCTAAGGAACACATTCCAGAAGACACTCTTTTTATGATTAGCACCCTCAATCCATGGTATGGTGATATCATCATTTATCTCTAGAATTCCACCTTATGGTCTGAGTTGATGAAGGATTCTCGTCGATGTATCCGTCATCATTCGCAACATTATCGTATAGTCGAAGATACTCTATACCGCATTGGAGATTATTCTGTTCTCCGCCGGCGTTTAATCGTCAAGGAAGCTGAAAATGTCCTCAATGACTACCATTCTGGCGCATGTGGAATTCACATGTCTAGGTATGCTACTGCACAAAAAATGTTTCGTGTTGGATATTTATGGCCTAGCATTTTCAAAGAATGTATTGTCGTTGTTCGTAAATGTCACGATTGTTAGATTTACAAGTGCAAGATGTGTACGCCACCCACTCACCTCCATCCCGTCATTACTGTTGGTCCCTTTGCAAAGAGGGGCATCGATTTTATGACGTGTAACCCTCACTTGGCCAGGGGGAATGCTTATATTAGTGTAGCCGTGGACTACTTCACTAAATGGGCCGAAGTAATGCATACACTCATAGCTGACAGTAAGATGGCTGCACAATTTCTTTTCAATCATGTGATTACCAGGTTTGTTGTCCCTCAAGCCATTGTCGCCGATCATGGCTCTCATTTTCACCATTATATGATGGCTGAGTTGACTTATAAGTTGGGTCTACGTCACGACATCTCAATGTCGTACTACCCTTAGGCCAATGGCCAGGTTGAAGCCATGAACAAGGTTCTAGTCACTATGCTTCAGCGTACGATTGGGATGCACAAGTCAAACTAGCATCTCATGTTGTTTTCAACTATCTAGGCTTACCAAACCTCGGTGAATGATGCAACCGGATTCACTCCATTCCAGCTTGTGTATGGTCTAGAAGCTACCCTTCCAATTGAATGTGAAATCCCTTCTCTCAAGATAGTTGTTGAATTACTTCCTAATACCTCGCCAGAGGAAGAGCGTCTTTTATATTTGGAGAGGTTATATTAAACTCGTCGCTTTGCTGCTCTAGTTATAAAATCACAGAAAAAGTGGGTCAAAGCTCAGTTTGACCAGACAGTTTCCCCTCGTACTTTGGAGAGGGAGACCTAGTCCTCTTCTATGACCAAGCTCATGATAAGCTGGGGGGCAGGAAAATTCGAACCCATGTGGCATGGGCCCTATATTGTTAAGCATATTTTTTAGGGGGTGTTGAGATTCAAAAAGATGATGAGCTTAGTGAAAATAAATCACCTTCACTAAGTGGGCCCGCTAGCTATTTTTAGGTGTAAGTATATTTTTAGACTATGTCTATTTTTAGACATGGTGATCACATTTCAGAAGTTGCAGGATGCTATTTGTGGATGGTTGGTCAAGTTGGAAAAATAGATGAAATTCTGTTTTTAGAATATTGAGCGAAGTCTATTTATAGATCGTCAATCTAAAAATAGAAGTGTCGATTATTATTAGCCCTTAATAATAATCAGACTCTAAATATCAACTTATTCTCTTAGAGCACTTTATTTCAGTATAGAGATTTGGAAAATCAGTGGGCTGAAGGAATTACGCAACTCCTAGGGTTTACTGGTGGTTCATGCATGAAGGATCAGTTAGAACTGAAGTGGTAAAGCTATGACAGAGTTGGAAGAGCAGTTCATGGAGTTGTTATTCAGTTTAACTCAGTTAATGGAGTTAAACTCAGTTGAGCTAGTTGTATCTAGTTTAACTGAATGATACACTAGTGAGAGTGGAGTGAATTAATTAGTTAATTAACTCACAAATAATAACTCATTAATCAACTGAACAAATACAACAGTTAACTACAGTGTATGTCAGTTGCAGTGGAGAGATAGGTGAAAGGGTGGTTATGACTATAGTGATGCATTGATTGCACTACACACACATTGGAGTTGCAAATGAGTATTGTGCAGTGAAAGAAAGGTAGATTCGAATTCATTCAGGGGTCTTCTTCAGCAGGGATCGTGCAGTGGAGGTAGGCTATCAGGTGGCAAGAAATCAGTGCATGAATTTGTAGATTTCTTCTGATTAGTGTGTGATGATTGATTGTACTAAGAGCTTGATGTACTAAGCATTGTATGAGATTGTTACATGATCTCCATGATACATAATATAGGATAGTTGGGGTTTTTAGCTTCAAGATTTCCCGTTAAACAATTGTGTTATGTGTGATTGTTTTTATTGCTTCATGTGTTTGCAATTGAGTTTTTTAAATTTCCGCAAAAGATTAACAGTGGAAAGATTTTTTTATTTAGAAAGAAGATAAATATTGTTAGATAAGAAGAATATAGATATATACAAGCATATGGTATATAATTTCTACATCGGGCCTGTTATCACTCAGATTTTCCTTGAAGTTGTTGAAAGAGGAAAGGGGTCCGATGTAACCACAAACCAATATTTTAGGTACAGAATCTAGCCAATCTGTACCCAGAGAGGGCTCTCTCTGTAAAATTTAGCTTTGTTTTGGAAAATGTTAGGCTAGTTATAAAGTTCAGGGGTTTTGTTTGAATTTTGGTGGTGGAATTCAATAGCTGAGGGCAAGATTGAGTAGTTTCAGGCCATTGGGCTATGGAGTAAAAAAGATGGCTTCACTGGATTAAGTTTATCAACAAAAGATGGTTTCACAGGGAAAGATAATCAAACAGAGAACAATTTTAGATCTAAAGTGAATGGAATGAATTTAAATGGATGAAAGGCAATTAAGAATCTTTCAACACATTCATAAGAGGGAAAATTGAGTGAGTATTAACAAAGAGCAATTAAGTATTATTTATTAAATAACCAGAAATGCTTAAACTAGAAAAACAGGAGCAATTAAGAATTCACTATTTAAAACCAGTTTAGAAGAAAACATTTAGAATAACAATGATTAAAATCAGATTACACTTAAGTACTTTCTGATTTACTCATTTTCATTAATCATTCAGAAATTAAACACAATGATATAATAAATAGATATAAAGACTTTAAAACACAAGAGGAAGATGACTTATTGATCCGTAGTCTGAAACATGAATCCAGTAAAAAGTCTTTCGCTTCAATTCATCATCCAGCTTAGCCACAAAAAATTTCTTCAATAGCACTTTATTCCAAAATAGTCAATGTTACAGCAAAGTCTAAGAATCCACCCTCAATACTCCGATTGAGGGAGTATTTATACAAAAAGTTACAAAAAATATCTCATAACAACTTGAGATATTATATAGGATGACTCATAAGTAAATTACAATAAAATAGAGATAGATGGTCTCGTAGATAAGAAAAAATGATAACTTATGTTGTGCTGTTTCCTTCTTTTGAGAATGTGCTGGAGGCAGGCTCTATGATTTGGCTCATTGTTGTCCTCTTCAGTAACTCTGTGCTAGCTATTCCGTTTAACTGATACTCTTTTACTGCTCTGATACACTTTGACCTTTATTCATCCTTTTATCCTTTTTCCATGACTTATTGTAGTACATAATTAAAAATTCAGGTAAGGATAATTTTCACAAAAGTTCTAACAGTTATTCCCACCATTTATCTTCTGGAATTCTGGTCCTTTGCAATTTTCTGAGAGTTTCATCAGTCCTTGTATACCTAAAGAAAGTAGGCTGAGCAGGGAACAAATGCTTTACTTCATGCTCAAGATAAAACAAATTTTCTAATCTATCATGAAGATTTTTTCCTGTAGGCAATGCTGTTGTTGATGAACTGGTTGAGGTACTGCCTTGAGTGTCAGCATACTTGTCCAATTTTTCAACATAAATTTCAAGGTCCATCCATTTATCTTCTAAAACTAAAGGACTGGGTAATCCTTTATTCAACAAAATATCAAATCTTTTCCTGAAGGCAGTGATTTCTTCTTGCATGTCAGAGCATCTTCGTTCCAAATTTTGCATCAGAGTTCTTTTGGTAAAAACTCTCTTTATTTCCAAAATTGTGCCTGTCCTGTCTTGAATGCCAAGTTCTTCAAGTTGCTACTTGATCTGAGTATTTAGAAAATGGATGAGTTCATTGTCTTGTTCAGGCCTGTCTCCCAATTCTTCTCTTGCTCCTAGGAATTCTTCTATAGCCAATTTGACTAAATCATTCTGTTCCTGCATTATTTTAATTGAGGGCCAGACATATTTTATTGATTGGATGATGTTGTCCCAAAGAATTTCATTTATTTCCTTTAAAGGCTTCTCCAATGTGAGATCCTTTTCTAATTTATGGACCAACTTTTCTAATCTGTTGATCTCTCTTGTTTTATCTGCAACATTCATCTATGAGAGATCATATTTTTGTTCCAAAGAGGTAAGCTGCACCTTTGTTCTCTGTAGCTCAGTCACTTGGAGTTTTAATTCCTCCATTGACTTTGTTAATTCTTCTGGACTTAAATTGGAAGTATGTACCTGTGGCAATTTTGTTGATTGACCTGCTGTTGTATTACCTGTAATTACTTCTGCTGTAGATGCTGGGACACTAGGCTGCTTATCTTTTAATGCCTTTTCAAGCTCTTTCTCTGTTTCATTAAGTTTCTCATTCAGTTTTAAGAGCAAGTCCATTAATTCTTCTTCAGAATTTTGTTTTATAATTTCAGCAATCTGAGGATGTCTTGAGGCTGGTAACTTTAGTTGGTTTCTCAAAGCTGCAATATCATCATCTTTTTTCTTGATTAATGCTTCTATTCCCTTAACATCTTTGGGATTATGTCCCAATCCAATGATAATTTCCTCCAAAGTTTTAATCCTATTGTCTTTAGCCTGAGAAGAGGCTTTTTCAAGGCTTAATTGAGCATTTGTATTCTCCAAATAATCCTACAATTTCTGAGTCATCATTGATTTATCCGTCAGAGTAGAATAAATCATCTCACCTGTCTGTTTATGTAGCTCAATTTGATCTAAAGGATGAATATCCTTTGCTAACACTTCAAAATTAGTCCTAATGTAATCTGCAGTTGTCTGAGGTTGCTACACTTTGGGTTTGAAGTGAGTCATTAGCATTTTTCCCTGCTGGATGTCAAAAGCTGACATCAACCTCTGCTAATTCTTAGGGGCTATCTTCAAACACTGATTGTAAATTTGAAGTCTGAGAGGATCATTTTTGGCCTTGATATTTATGAATGTTATTTTAATGTCCAAGGCATCTTTCACTGGTGGTTTGAAAGATGATACTTCTGCAATTTATTGCTTTTGCAACTCTTTTCTCTATAGAGTAGTTGACGTCCCACTATTTGCACCTGTTTTCTGACTACCCAATTGTTCTTCCCCTTGACTATCAAGTATTTCATGAATAGATTCCACTTCTGGAAGAGGGCTCAATTTTTGTCTTTTAGCATCTTTCTGTTCAGAAGATCCACCGATAGGAGTAGCTGTTTCAGCATCTCTCTTTTTTCCCTTTTCTACATTCAGAGGAGTTTGTAAAATTGAAATTTCTGGCTCATTGATCTGAGTAGGAGGAACCTGTACTTGACTCTATTCTTCAGAAGTTTGAGGCTGTTCTGTCATTGTAAATTTCTCTGTAATCTGTATGTCAACCTCTTTCTCCTTTCCTTTAGATGATACTGTGGCCAATGCACTGATCTCCTGTAGCAACTTCAAGCGGTGTGATGGAAACTGCTTACCGCCTACCTGTCCAAAAGAGTCTAGGTCAAGTATCTTTTCAAGGCCTTTAATTACATTTTCAACATTGACCTGCTCACTATCCTGTTCTACCAATGTTCCTTCCATCCATTCATCCATATTGGCATACTGTTCAATTTCTGGAATTCTTTGATGCATGTATGGTGAAAGTTTTCTTTTCATTCTTCTATCACAAATAAAGCTATTTGGGTCATAAGATACCCAATAGAAACTTTTTTTAAATTTAAGATAATCTTCTAATATCCTTTCAGCTTCTTTACCAGCATCTCTAGAGTTACAGACAAAGGGACCTAGCTGGCTTTTAATCCTGAGTTGAGCCTTTTTCTTTGCATTATAAAAATGTACTATATCTGAGTTGATCATCTGCCTGAAATACTCTAATGCAAAGAGTCTCATTGGGACATACTTGGGCAAGTTGAATGGGCACAACTCACACCCATAAACTCTGATTTTTGTGTGATTCTGGTATAGGTACCAGTCACCTATTCGTATTGTTTTGAGAGTTGAAGAATTTTCTTGATTTCATTACTGAGCCTAGGAGGAGAGACTCTTGTCAACAAGGTGGTTGCTGGGTGTACAAAAAGATCAATAAAATCATTATAGGAATAAGGAGAATCAAGGGAATTATGAGTGATGGCAGACCAAAAGATCACAGATCTATATCCTTTAGCATCAAGATTTTTCACATGGAAAGGGAAACTTTCTGATTGGTAATAGAGCATGAGATGGTAAATAACAGAAGAATACTTGAACACTCTCTCATTTTCTAATCTCATGAACTGATCATGGATTTTGTCTGCAATGTATGTAGTAAAATCATATTTGAAAGCAGGAGGTTTTCCAGGGGTGAAAATAGACAACAATACTAAGGTTAATTGGTCAACATATTCACTACTATTGAAGCCCATTATGAAGGATATCATGTTCAGAATAAGTCTACCTTCCTTAGTGAAAAAAGTATACCCATAAGGGGGAGGGCCTTTGGGTTGATGTTCTAGCAACATGAAAGTCTGGAAAAGGCGAGTTAACTCTTCACGGGATAATTTGGTAGATTTTTCAAGTAATTCTCCCATGGATAGAGGAGTGAGGGCTTGACCAGGTTGAAATTGTAACATCTCATTAATGGACTGAACATTTATGGGAAAAAGGATAGTCTGACTTGGGGACAAAACTACTCTTAGATTGGGATCATAGTTTGCATGACAATAATGAATTATCTTATGGAAAATGTGGATTGAGGGGAGAAGGTACATGCAAATATTAGATTCCCACAATCCAAAAATGTCAGAGCCTTTCAAGTAATTGTCTCTGTAGTAGCAAAATATCCAAAGGGGACTCTCACTGAGAACCAAGTCTTTAATTTGAAAATCTCTGTCCACTAATGGAAAATAATCTAAGTCTCTGTGAGGAGCATTCAAGGATGTAACATTTAAAGCCACGGAAACCTCCATTTCTAGTTCTTGTGGATTCAGAAATGGAAATTTTGGGTTTTCGTGAAAAACAAGCACAATTACCAGATTTGGGAAATGCAATTGCAGTTTGGGATTTGAGGAATGAACTAAAAATCAATCTTGAACTCCGTTTTAGTGGAAGTAAAACAAAAACCAAGATTCTTACAAAGTTTAACAGGAATTTGGGGTAAATACATGTTTTTCTGGGGCTTGAGCAGTGATTAAACAGGTACTGGTTATGGTGGATGAACTCTTGAACACTGGACTGCGATTCTCTTCAGAAAAGTAACGGTCGGCAGACTTCAACAGTTGATTTTTGAAATTTGTCGCATGGGAGACTGGTTAATGCAAAAAATAATGAAAACAACACGGGTTTTTGTTTTATTTACAAAGTCAAAGGGTGGCGGGTTTTGATTGATGACGTCAGCAAGTATGGTGGATGTGTCACAGAGGGTAGGCGGTAAGCAGTTTCCATCACACCGCTTTTGGGGAAAGATGGTTTTGGGCAGAGGGGCAGTGATTCCATACAATGAATGACACGTGGCCTTGTACGATCCAAAAAACCACTTGGCCGTCGCGCGTTATCGTTCGGACGCGGATGGCTAGCGATATTGTTAATAACCGTTGATTTCAAATGAGTTGATCGAATGGTGGTCGGGGTGTCGAGATGATGGGGGGATAACAGGTAGGCCCAATGTAATTTAAATGTTCATTAATCGCATCCGGGGTGATCATATTGGTAGAACAGGTTATTAATTAATCATGAGGATTAATTAATTCCTTTTTAAAACGCGGAAAAATGATCAGGAAATGATTTCCGAAAGATTTTTACCAGAGGTAACGGGATTCTAACTCAGGTTAGGGAGACGGGCAAGGGGAAAATATACATAGAGATGGGTTATTTTGAAGTTTGGTTTGAACTAAACTTCGGGTTTATTTTTTGTATTAAACACATATACAATATGTTTAAAGGTTTTTTATATATTTTTTATTATATGGTAATAAAATCAGATTAATCAAATTACCATAGGGGCGGGATTAATATTAAAGATATATTTTAGTCAAAGGGAATATAATGGGGGTATTTTATTTAAACATGTGGGATTAAATACTTTGACTAAAATTATAATAAATGGGTTTTCAGGTTATTTATAAAAAGGAGTTATATGTAATAGGAGAAGGTCATTATTATAGGGATTTAAATAATAAATTAGAAATTAATATGAAAATGAATTAAAGCGCTAAGTGTAAAACATTAGAATAATGTATTTAACTTATGCTTGCACAAAAAGGGTTCTTTATGGAATATTGCGTGATTTTCCTAAGTAAAATGGGATTTTACTTAGGAAAAGATTTTTTAGAAGTGAATGAGTGAAATGATGAATGATTTTAAGTACTTAGGTTATTTCCAATTATTGGGCCGAGGGTTCGGTCCCTCCAAAAGTAAAGGAAATGCCTTGAGCCTCTCTAATATTTAAATACCTTAGCACTTAGGGGAAATTAGTGAAGTTTTTAGGGAAAAATGAGAAGGGAAGTTAATAATTTGACTTTGCCTTGCTTGAAATTCTTCCAGTGTATTATTTGCCTTTGCACTTGTGATGAAAGTAAAAGATTAAACACATCTAGAGCCATTATCCATCGCATGTAATTCTGCAATATCATCTACCTACCCTACCTACTTTACCCTACCATTTTTTCTTCTTTATTAGGGTGCACTTAGACTGGAAAACCCTTATCACACTTTTTCTTTTACATATGAAAATCTATCTGATTCTAACCTTATTACATCTAAGGGCTCAGATTAAACTGTTGAGCTCCTTTTATTAACTCTACCTATCTACTTATCTGCCAATATTAAACAGTTTGGTCAGATTTTATTCTCTATTTCTAAAACATAAAATTGAAAAATGAACTAGCCAAGCTTAAACTGTTTGACTATTCATAAATTGTGGCATAAAATACAAGTTGCACACAATTTGATTATTACATCAGAGAAAAAAGTAGTGGCATTTAGATTTGCACACTTTCCTTGGCCTTTCTTTTGGTGGGGTTCATTTTCTTTCACTTTTTTGGCCATTTTTATTTTTTCACCCTTTGATTTTTCTTTTAGGGTATACCCTCTTTACATTTTTTAAATTTTTTGATTTTTTGAGAATATGGAAAACCTTTGCAACAAGAAAAGGTATGAACATATTACATAGCTCATCAAGTCAATCATGAAATATGACACCTATTGGTATAGGAGTCTAACACTGGCTCCACTTGGGGATGGCTTTTCCTGGTGAAAAGTCAAGAACAGTAGGTCAGATGCCTCAAAATGCCTTTAACTGAACCATGAAATATTCTTCTTGTTCTTGCTTTATTGTATGTATGATGATAAAACTTCTGAAGCTTAGGGCCTTCTCTTCGGGCTTCAACTCCATCAAGTTACCATCCAATCAAAACTGATACATTAAAAAGGATATAGTATGTAGATGTCGAAAATCAGAGTATCCTAATAGACAGGATCAAAGTAATTCTTTAACATTCGACCATTTATAGGTCATTCCTCAGTTTCTGAACCATCCAAATTTTTCAGAAAATAGGTATTATTTCCTTGTAAAGCATGAATGATGTAAGGTCCTTTCCATAGGAAGTCAAACTTCCCATGTTTTCTCTTATCCTCTCTTCTGGAATCCCATCTCAAAACTTTATCTTCTAATTGGAAATCTTCTGCCTTAGTCCTTTTTTCAAAAATATTCTTTAGATTTTCCTGTAAAATTTGGGATCTTTGATAAACTTCTTCTCTGGTCTGCTGCAAATTGATGGTCTGATTTATTCTTCTCTGAATATCATTTGGTTCAACTTGAGCTTCTTGAAGTAACTTCATTACAGGAACTCCTAAAGATGATGGAAATAATGCCTCAATACCATAAACTAACTCATAAGAACAGGTCCGAATTGATTTTTTAGTGGTGAGTCTCTCTGCCCACAGTGCATTAATAAGTTTCTTATGCCAATTTTTCTTGTTTTCTTCCAACAATTTCTTAATGATATTAATGAGACTTTTGTTGGAAGATTCAGCCAATCCATTACCCTGAAGGTAATAGGCTGTTGAATGGATTAAAGTGATATGATACTTATTAAAGAAACTTATTATCTTTTTTGATTTGAAGGCAGCAGCATTATCAGTTATGATCTTCTTAGGACAACCAAATCTTGATAGTATATTGGTTTCTAAGAATCCTATGATTATAGAATCATTGGTTTGTCTGGATGGCATTGCTTCAATCCATTTAGTAAAATAATCTATGGCAGTGAGGATCCATCTATGTTGGCCAGAAGAAGGAGGATGGATTTCTCCAATGAAATCCAAGCCCCATTGTTGGAATGGTTTTTTGGTGGAAACTGGTTTTAAGGGTAAAGGTAATAATTTTCTCTTTCCTTCAAAAATTTGACATTTATGGCAAGCAGTTACAAATTTATTTACATCAGAAAATAAGGTTGGCCAATAAAATCCAGCCCTTAGGATCTTATCTGTTGTTGATTTCCAGTAAAGGTGTCCACCATAGTCTCCTGCATGGAATTCATTGAGAGCCTTGTCAGCTTCATCTTTTAACAAACAATTTAATAGAATACCATCATGATTCTTCCAAAAGAGCACATTATCTAAAATACAATACTTTAAGGATGTCATTTTTAAAAACCTTCTCTTTGTTCTGGATAACCCTGGAGGAGCTTGCAAGTTTAACAAAACATAAATGATATCAGCATACCATGGTGAATCTAAAAAGGCATGGCTGATTTGTGGAGTCACCATCTCCTGATTGTCATCGAGTTCATTAATATCCAGGGCTTGGTAATTTGTTTCTGTCATAAGTTGAGCTAATCCCTATCCTTTTATCAGCTTTGTAGGTTTTATCTCAATATCATATTCTAATATGGTAGCAATCCATTTACCTCTTTTGCCCTCAATTCCATCTTGAGTTAAGATGTCTTTGACAACAGTATTTGGTACATAAGCTATCACATGAGAATACAATATATAGATTCTAAAATCTTTAATAACTTTCACAAGTGCAAAAGCTTTTTTTTCCATGATATTGTATTTTAATGATGCATCCCTCAGTGCTTTACTAAAAAAGGCTATAGGTTTTTCACATCCTTGATCATCCTTTTGTAATAAAACAACTGCTACAGTATGTTTTGATGCAGATGAAAAAATAATAAAGTCTCTATCAAATTGTGGACTGGTAAGAACTGGTGTTCTGGTCAAAGCCATTTTAATATCTTCAAATGATTGCTTGGATTCTACTGTCCATTTAATACTCGAATCCTTTCTTAACATGTTAGTGAGCAATCTAATTAATTCAGCTAAACTAGAAATGAATCTTCTCAAAAAATTGAATTTTCCTATGAAAGCTTGAAGTTCTTTAACATTTCTTGGATGAGGTATCTGCAAGATAGCTTTTATTCTTTCAGGATCAATTCTAATGCCATCTTTTGAGATGATATGGCCCAGGAGTTTGTCTTCTTCAAGACCAAAAAATGACTTTTTTGGATTTAGGGAAATACCATACTTTCTTCATTTTATGAATACTTGTCTGAGATGGTCTAAATGTTGCTAATCTGATTTAGAGAAAACAGTTAAATCATCTAGATATATAATGAGAAATTCATGAATTTATTTTGCAAATGCAATGCCCATTGCTCTTTGGAAGGTTTCTCTAGAATTTTTGAGTCCAAATGGCATTTTAACATATTTGAAAGTACCCCAAGGTGTTGTAAAAGCTGTTTTATCTTGGTCATCGGGATGAACCAGAATCTGGTTGTACCCTGAAAACCCATCTAAAAGAGAAATCCTTGAAGCACCTACTACCCTTTGCAAAATGTGATCCATTTTGGGAAAAGGATAATTATCCTTCAAAGAAACCTTATTTAGATTTCTTAAATCAACACCTAGTCTAATTTCTCCAGTTTTCTTCCTAGTAGGGACCAAGTTATAAACCCACTCTAAAAATCTAATTGGAGCAATTATCCCTGCTTCGTACATTCGTTTGATTTCTTTTTCAATTGAAGGTAACAATATAGGGTTGATTCTTCTCAGTTTTTGCTTAAATGGTTTCTGATCTGGTTTTAAAGGTATTGTATGTTGAATTATAGATGTATCATATGATTTTAGGTCTTCATAACTCCAGGCAAAGACATCCTGGAATTCTGTTAATAACTCAACATATTTTTGTTTTTGATCGGGAGGCAAAGATTTTGATAACTTTATCATTTTAGGTTTTTCTTCAGTCCCTAGATTGTATTCTTCAATATCAGCTTTCAGTGGTTCCATTTTAGGTTTCAGTGGAATATCATTAGAGTCAAAAAGATCCTCTAGAGGAGTCAATCCTTTGGGTAAATTATTATCTTTCAGATTAATGATCTCGGATTCATCTTCTACAATCTCATCAACTTCCATTTGTTTGAGGTCCTGCATGTATTTTTTGGTAAACTTTGTTGGATGAAGTATTTGAGTGGAACTTTATTTTGAAATTTTCGTTTCTTGTTCAATTATTTGATCAGATTCAATGATTGTATCTTCATCTATGCTACTGTTAGAAAATTCATTCTCTAAAGTTAGAAAATTGTTAATCTGATTGTCATTTGCAAACACTTTCCAATTCATAAGATTGTTTGGTATAGCTGGTCTATGTCTAATCTCAGCTGTGAACTGATAATTAGGTTCAAATGGTAATTTACAAGTGCTAGCAAACATTGCGAGGCTATGGGCATGCAAGTTTCATTTTCTTGGAATTTTTGCAAGCTGAGCCTGTAGAAAAGTATTGAGAATTTATACAACTGTTCCTCTATATTCTCTTAGTCTAGAATATTTTGTTGAACATTCACCATTGATCTGTTGAATAATTAAATCAGAATCTCCTACGACAGATACTCTAATTGCCCCTAATTGTTTAACAAGTTTAAGCCCTAACAAAAGAGCTTCGTACTCTCCCATATTATTAGTGCATTTAAAGTTCAATCTGTAGGCATGGCCTTTAGCCTGATAATTTTCAAGGTTATGTATCCAAATTCCAGCTCCTGCTCCTAACTTATTAACTGAACCATCAAATTCTAAATGCCAAAGAATTTCATATACATAATTTTCATCAGGTGTTTCAGGAACTTTCTTAACAGGGAGATCTGGTTTTTTAGTTTCTTCTGGTTTTTCTTGGGTTTCTGATGTTTCTTTTTCTTCAGAGATTTCTTGGATTTGAACACTAGATTTATGACTTACAATTTCTTTTGGTTCAGATGCTGGTGCTTCTATTTTAGTGGGAAGATCAGTTTCAACATTATAGAGAATGAATGAGTCCATATCAGAGTGTACTGAGTAGATAGGGAAATTTTCAGGTTTCTCCTGACTACTGACTACATATTTCATCAAGGTTTCTCTGTATAGTCTCTTAGGTTGGCTGAATACTGAAATAGTAGCATATGACATATCTAATTGAAGAGATCCTCCGAGTTTTGAACCCCAGGATCTAGACAATAGCATACCATATTTTGGAGGAATATCTGCTACTACTATATCCATCAAAATTGATTTAGCAGAGTATTGATCCAATGTAACACACAAATCTTTGATTAATCCTAAACATATTACCTGACTTGAATCAAAAGAAAAGAGATCTTTATATGGTCTGGTGATGTCTAAGTTTAATCTTTCCTTTACAGCCTTGGGCATTAGATTATGAGACACTCCAGAATCAAGCATGGCATTATGAAGTATTTTGTCATGTATATTCAAACTCACATAAAATGCAGGAGTCCCTCTGCTTTCAGGTTTTCCATTTACTTCAGGGCCAAATAGAAATCTAGGTTGGTCATCAAAAACATTAACTGTGTCATCATTTCCAGGAATATTAAGTGATCTATGGATTTGGCTTCTATAGACATCATGTTTAGCTAATTAGGATAGTGGAACAACTATTTTCAATTTTCCTACTTCATCTTCCAGAGTAAAAGGTTTCTTAGTTTGAGTCTTTGTATTTTGAACAGTTGGATTGTCTTTTTATTCTGTGTTTTGAGTGTTCTTTTCCTTTTCAGGAGTGGGGTTGTGACTTGAAGTTGTTTCCGAATCAACTTCTAGAGGTTCCTCTACATTTCCTTTGGGCGCAAGAGTATTGGAAATTTGTCTGTTGTTCAGTTGAATATCATATATATCTTCAATTATTGGATGGGTAGGATTAGGATCTGATCTAGTGAGAATATTTACAGGGGTAGTACTGATCTTACCTTTGAGGGGTTGCTTTGTGGTTTTCTATTTACTTGCTTCCGGAACATCAACTCTTCTGCTCCTCAAATTGTATTTCTTATGAACTTTATAGATGGTTGTGTCATATCCTTCCTTAAAATCAAATGATTCTCCTGACTGGGTTTGAAATTGTTTAATAATGTGAGCTTCTTGATCATCTTGGGTCAAGTAAATTTCTGGTTCATTTTCATCTTCAGTAAAGTTGTTTATTTGAACATCATCAATAGGTTCCTCAGAAGTTGAGCCTTCAAAATAATTTTCCTAGAATGGGGGCCTAATATTTTGATCAGGACCAGTTTTCCCAGTATTTTGATTTGGGTTTCTTCTGAAGTTCGGATTTCTCACAGTATTAAAAGGTTGACCATCCCAAGGAGCTTTATTCTTTTCAATAGTCTCTACTCTGTCTCCTAGTCTTTCCATTCCTTTGATTATAGCATCTAGCTTCTTTTCAAAAGCTGAGGGTTCTTCGTTTACAGGAATTCTCCTTTCAGCTCTACCTCTAGCTCGTTTTTCTATCAGGTTAGCTTCAACACTAACAACTATGCTTTGAATTTCTTCTAGAGTTTGAGGAGCTCTTTCCCTAAGTTGATATGCTATATCAGAATCAAATCCATCAGAGAATTTGATTAACACTGAATCTGGAGGAGGTCTAAGATTTTGGGGAACAACATTGTAAGCTTCATTGAATCTAGTGACATAATCTTGCACAGTCTCGTTTGGTCCTCTTTTTAGCTTTCCAAAGTCTGATAGGATTTGAAGAGGGTCTTTCTTATTTTACCATCTATTTAAAAATGTTCTATAAAGGGCTGGTAAGTCGACAATACTATTTACAGGAAGAGCCCTGAACCAGGTTCTGACTTCTCCAGTTAGATTTTGGACAAAGATTCTCATTCGTACATCATCAGCATCTATTTCATAAAATTCAAAGTAATCGGTCATCCTTTTAGTATGTTGTTGAGCAGTGTAAGTACCAGAACCATCAAAAAGAGTGATTTTAGATTGGTAATCATGAGGCATAGCCCCTGGATTAGCTGGTAACCTTAAGGGAGCATATCTGTTTGCCATTGGAATAGGTAGTGGGATAACAGGTGAGGTTGGTCTATGAGTGGTGTGTGGAGGAGTGGAAGGGGTAGTTTGAGGTTGAGAGTCTTGAGGAAAAGTTGATGAACTTGGAGAAGCTGAAGTAATCACAGAAATATTTGATGTTCCTTCAGAGGTAATCTCAGATTGTATGGAATCTCGCAAATGCTTATCAAGGTGTGAAGTAACAAATTCAAATTGTAAATCTTCAAGAAACAATGGGTCTGGAACCAGATTGGATAACTCAGATTCAAAAAAATTTACAAATAAAGATGTTTCAAATTGCTCGTCAAAAGGTTCGTCCTCAAGATAAATCCACTTCATTGGACAGGAAATAGATCTATAGAGAGGTCGAGAACTTCCAAAGCTTTCTTGACTGTATTGTCTTCTAAGAATTCTAGGAATCAGATTCAGATTTTCGAATACAGGCGGAGGATTTGGATCAGGATTAGCCCTGGTATAACGAGTCGTTTCTGAAGCCAGCTTTCTTAAGTGATATTTTTGGTTTTTTGGTTTTAAATGAAATGAATAATACAAATTCAATAATCCCTTTAAGAAGTTTCAGATATTGGATTTCAATTTTTTTAAAGATTTTATTTAACTAGAAGAATTGATCAAATGTTTGAAACCAAAGTTCAGTTCATAAACTAGACCAGAGATATACTGAAGCAGCATTTATTTACTATGCAATTACAGAGCAAAAGCAGTTCAAAGGCTTCCTGGCTTACTTTCAGGCTCCATCTGTAGTTTATAAAATAAACAATAATAACAATAAAATTATTCAGATCCCCTGTGGAGTCGCCACTATGTTATCACTCAGATTTTCCTTGAAGTTGTTGAAAGAGGAAAGGGGTCTGAGGTAAACACAAACCAAACTTTTAGGTACAGAATCTAGCCAATCTGTACCCAGAGAGGGCTCTCTCTATAAAATTTAGCTTTGTTTTGGAAAATGTTAGGCTAGTTATAAAGTTCAGGGGTTTTGTTTGAATTTTGGTGGTGGAATTCGATAGCTGAGGGCAAGATTGAGTAGTTTCAGGCCATTGGGCTATGGAGTAAAAAATATGGCTTCACTGGATTAAGTTTATCAACAAAAGATGGTTTCACAGGGCAAGATAATCAAACAGAGAACAATTTTAGATCTAAAGTGAATGGAATGGATTTAAATGGATGAAAGGCAATTAAGAATCTTTCAACACATTCATAAGAGGGAAAATTGAGTGATTATTAACAAAGAGCAATTAAGTATTCTTTATTAAATAACCAAAAATGCTTAAACTAGAAAAATAGGAGCAATTAAGAATTCACTGTTTAAAACTAGTTTAGAAGAAAACATTTAGAATAAGAATGATTAAAATCAGATTACACTTAAGTACTTTCTGATTTACTCCTTTTCATTAATCATTCAGAAATAAAACACAGTTATATAATAAACAGATATAAAGACTTTAAAACACAAGAGGAAGATGAATTATTGATCCGTAGTCTGACACATGAATCCTGTAAAAAGTCTTTCACTTCAATTCATCATCCAGCTTAGCCACAAAAAATTTCTCCAATAGCACTTTATTCCAAAATAGTCAATGTTACAGCAAAGTCTAAGAATCCACCCTCAATACTCTGATTGAGGGAGTATTTATACAAAAATTTACAAAAAATATCTCATAAGAACTTGAGATATTATCTAGGATGACTCATAAGTAAATTACAATAAAATAGAGACAGATGGTCTCGTAGATAAGAAAAAATTATAACTGATGTTGTGTTGTTTCCTTCATTTGAGAATGTGCTCGAGGCAGGCCCTATGCTTTGGCTCATTGCTATCCTCTTCAGTAACTCTGTGCTAGCTGTTCCATTTAACTGATACTCTTTGACTGCTCTGATACACTTTGACCTTTATTCATCCTTTTATCCTTTTTCCATGACTTACTGTCGTACATAATTAAAAATTCAAGTAAGGATAATTTTCACAAAAGTTCTAACAGTTCTTCCCACCATTTATCTTCTGGAATTCTGGTCCTTTGCAATTTTTTAAGACTTTCATCAGTCTCTGTATACCTAAAGAAAGTAGGCTGAGCAGGGAACAAATGCTTTACTTCATGCTCAAGATAAAACAAATTTTCTAATCTATCATGAAGATTTTTTCCTATAGGCAATGCTACTGTTGATGAACTAGTTGAGGTACTGGCTTGAGTGTCAGCATACTTGTCCAATTTTTCAACATAACTTTCAAGGTCCATCCATTTATCTTCTGAAACTAAAGGACTGAGCAATCCTTTATTCAACAAAATATCAAATCTTTTCCTGAAGGCAGTGATTTCTTCTTGCATGTCAGAGCATCTTCATTCCAAATTCTGCATCAGAGTTCTTTTGGTAAAAACTCTCCTTATTTCCAAAATTGTGCATGTCCTGTCTTGAATGCCAAGTTCTTCAAGTTGCTGCTTGTTCTGAATATTTAGAAAATGGATGAGTTCATTGGCTTGTTCAGACCTGTCTCCCAATTCTTCTCTTGCTCCTAGGACTTCTTCTATAGCCAATTTGACTAAATCATTCTGTTCTTGCATTATTTGAATTGAGGGCTAGACATCTTTTATTGATTGGATGATGTTGTCCCAAAGAATTTCATTTATTTCCTTTAAAGGCTTCTCCAATGTGAGATCCTTTTCTAATTTATGGACCAAATTTTCTAATTTATTGACCTCTCTTGTTTTATCTGCAACATTCATCTTTGAGAGATCATACTTTTGTTCCAAAGAGGTAAGTTGCACCTTTGTTCTCTGTAGCTCAGTTACTTGGAGTTTTAATTCCTCCATTGACTTTGTTAATTCTTCTGGACTTAAATTGGAAGTATGTACCTGTGGAAATTCTGTTGGTTGACCTATTGTTGTAGTACCTGTAATTACTTCTGCTGTAGATGTTGGGACACTAGGCTGCTTATCTTTCAATGCCTTTTCAAGCTCTTTCTCTGTTTCATTAAGTTTATCATTTAGTTTTAAGAGCAATTCCATTAATTCTTCTTCAGAATTTTGTTTTATAATTTCAGCAGTCTGAGCATGTCTTAAGGCTGGTAACTTTAGTTGTTTTCTCAAAGCTGCAATATCATCATCTTTTTTCTTGATTAATGCTTCTATTCCCTTAACATCTTTGGGATTATGTCCCAATCCAATGATAATTTCCTCCAAATTTTTAATCCTGTTGTCTTTAGCCCGAGAAGAGGCTTTTTCAAGGCTTAATTGAGCATTTGTATTCTCCAAAGAATCCTGCAATTTCTGAGTCATCATTGATTTATCCGTCAGAGTAGAATAAATCATCTCACCTGTTTGTTTATGTAGCTCAATTTGATCTAAAGTATGAATATCCTTTGCTAACACTTCAAAATTAGTCCTGATGTAATCTGCAGCTATCTGAGGTTGCTGCACTTTGGGTTTGAAGTGACTCATTAGCATTTTTCCCTGCTGGATGTCAAAAGCTGACATCAACCTCTGCTGGTTCTTAGGGGCCATCTTCAAACACTGATTGTAAATTTGAAGTCTGAGAGGATCATTTTTGGCCTTGATATTTATGAATGTTCTTTTAATGTCCCAAGCATCTTTCACTGGTGGTTTGAAAGATGACACTTCTACACTTTGTTGCTTTTGCAGCTCTTTTCTATGTAGAGTAGTTGATATTCCACTATTTGCACCTGTTTTTTGACTACCCAATTGCTCTTCCCCTTGACTATCAAGGATTTCATGAACATATTCCACTTCTGGAAGAGGGTTCAATTTTTGTATTTTAGCATCTTGCTATTCATAAGATCCACCAATAAGAGTAGCTATTTCAGCATCTCTCTTTTTGCCCTTTTCTACATTCAGAGGAGTTTGTAAAATTGAAATTTCTGGTTCATTGATCTGAGTAGGAGGAATCTGTACTTGACTCTGTTCTTTAGAAGTTTGAGGTTGTTCTGTCACTGTAAATTTCTCTGTAATCTATATGTCAACCTATTTCTCCTTTCCTTTAGATGGTACTGTGGCCAATGCACTGATCTCCTGTAACTTTTGTTAGGAAGTCCCTACAGAAGAAGGACCAATACCTGCTATCTGTACCTATCCAAAAGAGTCTAGGTCAAGTATATTTTCAAGGTCTTTCATTACATTTTCAACATTGACCTACTCACTATCCTGTTCTACCGATGTTCCTTCCATCCATTCATCCATATTGGCATACTGTTCAATTTCTGGAATTCTTTGATGCATGTATGGTGAAAGTTTGTTTTTCATTCTTCTGTCACAAATAAAGCTATTTGGGTCATAAAGTACCCAATAGAAACTTTTTTTAAATTTAAGATAATCTTCTAATATCCTTTCAGCTTCTTTACCAGCATCTCTAGAGTTACAGACAAAGGGACCTAGCTGGCTTTTAATCCTGAGTTGAGCCTTTTTCTTTGCATTATAAAAATGTACTATATCTGAGTTGATCATCTTCCTGAAATACTCTAATGCAAAGAGTCTCATTGGGACATACTTGGGCAAGTTGAATGGGCACAACTATACCCATAAACTCTGATTTCTGTGTGATTCTGGTATAGGTACCAGTCACCTATTCGGTATTGTTTTGAGAGCTGAAGAATTTTCTTGATTTCATTACTGAGCCTAGGAGGAGAGACTCTTGTCAACAAGGTGGTTGCTGGGTGTACAAAAATATCAATAAACTCATTATAGGAATAAGGAGAATCAGGGGAATTATGAGTGATGGCAGACCAAAAGATCACAGATCTAGGATTTCCTTTAGCATCAAGCTTTTTCACATGGAAAGGGAAACTTTCTGATTGGTAATAGAGCATGAGATGGTAGGTAAATAACAGAAGAATACTTGAACACTCTCTCATTTTCTAATCTCATGAACTGATCATGGATTTTGTCTGCAATGTATGTAGCAAAATCATATTTGAAAGCAGGAGGTTGTCCAGGGGTGAAAATAGACAACAATACTAAGGTTAATTGGTCAACTTATTCACTACTATTGAAGTCCATTATGAAGGATATCATGTTCAGAATAAGTCTACCTTCATCAGTGAACAAAGTATACCCATAAGGGGGAGGGCCTTTGGGCTGATGTTCTGGCAACATGAAAGTCTGGAAAAGGCGAGTTAACTCTTCACGGGATAATTTGGTAGATTTTTCAAGTAATTCTCCCATGGATAGGGGAGTGAGGGCTTGACCAGGTTGAAATTGTAACATCTCATTAATGGACTGAACATTTATGGGAAAAAGGATAGTCTGACTTGGGGACAAAACTGCTCTTAGATTGGGATCATAGTTTGCATGACAATAATGGATTATGTCAGGGAAAATGTGGATTGAGGGGAGAAGGTACATGCGAATATTAGATTCCCACAATCCAAAAATGTCAGAGCCTTTCAAGTAATTGTCTCTTTAGTAGCAAAATATCCGAAGGGGACTCTCACTGAGAACCAAGTCTTTAATTTGAAAATCTCTGTCCACTAATGGCAAATAATCTAAGTCTCTGTGAGGAGCATTCAAGGATGTAACATTTAAAGCCACGGGAACCTCCATTTCTGGTTCTTGTGGATTCAGAAATGGAAATTTTGGGTTTTCGTGAAAAACAAGCACAATTACCAGATTTGGGAAATGCAATTGCAGTTTGGGATTTGAGGAATGAACTAACAATCAATCTTGAACTCCGTTTTAGTGGAAGTAAAACAAAAACCAAGATTCTTACAGAGTTTAACAGGAATTTGGGTTAAATACATTTTTTTCCGGGGCTTGAATAGTGATTAAATAGGTACTGGTTATGGCGGATGAACTCTTGAACACTGGACTGCGATTCTCTTCAGCAAAGTAACGGTCGGCAGACTTCAACAGTTGATTTTTGAAATTTGTCGCATGGGAGACTGGTTAATGCACAAAATAATGAAAATGACGCGGGTTTTTGTTTTACTTACAAAGTCAAAGGGTGGCGGGCTTTTGATTCATGACGTCAGCAAGTATGGTGGATGCGTCACAGAGGGTAGGCAGTAAGCGGTTTCCATCGCACCGCTTTTGGGGAAAGGTGGTTTTGGGCGGAGGGGCAGCGATTCCATACAACGAACGACGCGTGGCCCTGTACGATCCAGAAAACCGCTTGGCCATCGCACGTTATCGTTCGGACGCGGATGGCTAGCGATATTGTTAATAACCATTGATTTCAAATGAGTTGATCGAACGGTGGTCGGGGTGTCGAGATGATGGGGGGATAACAGGCGAGCCCAATGTAATTTAAATGTTAATTAATCACATCGGGGGTGATCCTATTGGTGGAACAGGTTATTAATTAATCATGAGGATTAATTAATTCCTTTTTAAAACGTGGAAAAATGATCAGGAAATTATTTCCGAAAGATTTTTACCAGAGTTAACGGGATTCTAACTCAGGTTAGGGAGTCGGGCAAGGGGAAAATATACACAGAGATGGGTTATTTTGAAGTTTGGTTTGAACTAAACTTCGGGTTTATTTTTTGTTTTAAACACATATACAATATGTATAAAGGTTTTTTATATATATTTTATTATATGGTAATAAAATCAGATTAATCAAATTACCATAGGGGCGGGATCAATATTAAAGATATATTTTAGTCAAAGGGAATATAATGGGGGTTTTTTATTTAAACATGTGCGATTAAATACTTTGACTAAAATTATAATAAGTGGGTTTTAAGGTTATTTATAAAAAGGGGTTACATATAATAGGATAAGGTCATTCGTATAGGGATTTAAATAATAAATTAGAAATTAATATGAAAATGAATTAAAGCGCTAAGTGTAAAGCATTAGAATAATGTATTTAACTTATGCTTGCATAAAAAGGGTTCTTTATGGAATATTGCGTGATTTTCCTAAGTAAAATGGGATTTTACTTAGGAAAATAGTTTTTAGAAGTGAATGAGTGAAATGATGAATGATTTTAAGTACTTAGGTTATTTCCAATTATTGGGCTGAGGGTCCGGTCCCTCCAAAAGTCAAGGAAATGCCTTGAGCCCCTCTAATCTTTAAATACCTTAGCACTTAGGGGAAATTAGTGAAGTTTTTAGGGAAAAATGGAAAGGGAAGTTAATAATTTGACTTTTCCTTGCTTGAAATTCTTCCAGTGTATTATCTGCCTTTGCACTTGTGATGAAAGTAAAAGATTAAACACATCTAGAGCCATTATCCATCACATGTAATTCTGCAATATCATCTACCTACCCTACCTACTTTACCCTGCCATTTTTTCTTCGTTATTAGGGTTCACTTAGATTAGCAAACCCTTATCACACTTTTTCTTTTACATATGAAAATATATCTAATTCTAACCTTATTACATCCAAGGGCTTAGATTAAACTGTTGAGCTCCTTTTATTAATTCTACCTATCTACTTATTTGCCAAGATTAAACAGTTTTGTCAGATTTTATTCTCTATTTCTAAAACATAAAATTGAAAAATGAAACAGCCAAGCTTAAACTCTTTGACTATTTATAAATTGTGGCATAAAATACAAGTTGCACACAATTTGATTATTACATCAGAGTAAAAAGTAGTGGCATTTAGATTTGCACACTTTCCTTGGCCTTTCTTTTGGTGGGGTTCATTTTCTTTCACTTTTTTGGCCATTTTTATTTTTTCACCCTTTGATTTTCTTTTAGGGTATACCCTCTTTACATTTTTTAAATTTTTTGATTTTTTGATTTTTTGAGAATATGGAAAACCTTTGCAACAAGAAAAAGGTATGAACATATTGCATAGTTCATCAAGTCAATCATGAAATATGACACCTATTGGTATAGGAGTCTAATAGGGCCTATGAGCTAATTGAATATGAAGGCTATCCTTTGAATCCACCTAGAAATGGGATGTAACTCAAAAAATACTATGCATGAGTTTCTTGTGCATGTCCTTTTGTACATAAGTGTGTTCTATATTTTTGTAAATTTTTTGGCTTGACATGCTTTGCAAGCATTTTTTCCTGCTATTATGTCATTTCTTACTGTGTAGATGTATGTCACTCCTTATATTTGTTTCGCAGATGGTGCCTCCCGCAGTACCTAGAATCTGTCTTCTGCAGCTTCGGTGATTTATGATCCTAATGGTGAGTTGATAGACCTTCAAGGTATTTTTCTAAGATGAACTAGCAACAATGTCGCTGAATACAGTGTCGTCATTGAACTCTTAACCGAAGCCATTGCTCTCGACATTCATGAATTAATTGTGAACCTAGACTTTGATCTTGTTGTTCTCCAGCTGAATGGGCATTACTATGTAAGAAATCCTCAGATTTTAAGGTTGCATTTGCGTGTTCATTTACTAGAAAGGAATTTTGATTATATCACATATCAGCATATTTCTAGAAGAATGAATGTGTTAACTGATGCAATAGCAAATATTGTATTAGATAGACATTTGCGAAAATTGTAAAAGCATTATCATCACACAATAAGATTTAGATAGGAAAATAAGGATATATATATATATATATATATATATATATATATTGTTTACATCCACGTGCATCATAAGTTCAAAAAATATGTGTGTTTTGGTTACATCCTGAGACATCATGTCTTTTAAAAAATATGCAGAAATAAAGCCTAGGCATCTAATCAACATGGTGATCATGATAACATGTCACTGCATGCATGACTCGCCTTAGTAAATGGAAGATGTGGTTAGACTCCCATGCAGTGTGCCTCTGATGCGCACGAGGAACATCCTTGAATCTCATGTAATCTAGGATCCCACTTGTGAGTCCCTCCAAGTTACGCGTGATCTTTTCTTCCTCACTTCCCTCACCTTGAGGGGCCACCTCGAAATTGTGTGGGATCTTTTGTGCTATCAGGGACATCCCTACAGGTCTCTCTAGGCCAACATTTGCAATGCATGGATAAATAATCAGAACATATATTAACAAAAAATCATAATACTCATCAAAATAAAAAAATGAGTTTTTACCCAAAGCTTCATCGCAGTCCTCTCCTTTCGGGAGTGGAAGGTCCAGATCACCCATGAAGTCGGTGTTGGTATATGGCCAATCCTATATGACGATGATTTTCCGGTGGAGCCAGTCGAAGAATTTTGGCTTCCATGAAATATGTTGACCACCTCCCGATCGAGGCATCAACTCTGCCCAGTGGACCATCCGTGGCTCTCGTGTTAGTGGTACAGGTACTATCACCTCCTAGCATTGAAATATTTGCAATCATTCTAGGATGAACAGTATCAATATGGACCCGTATCCAAATTGTTTTAGCTTGTCATTCATGCACATCATTAACTGGTGCTACATGTTGATTGTTATGGCTTCCACCTAGTTGAAAATGGTTGGAGCTATGCAATCCATGGCAAGTTGAAGTTGTGTCTTTGTAGCTTCGTGAGGGACCTGAGATCCAACAGCTTGTGTTATAGTGTGCATCACTACTCTTAGTGCCAAATCAAGTATTGTTTGGATATCCACCTTATCGCTCTTTGATCCTTTCTTTGCTCCTGGGAAGACTCTGTCTATTAGCATGCCCATGCTCTCACCAAGGGGCCAGGTACCTGTCAGGATCGGTTTTTCTCCCCTCCGTGACAATCCAGTGATGAAATATATTTCAGAGACTTCTATCTCTAACTCTTGGTCACGAATCATAAATCTTTCTCGAGCGGTGTCCCACACACTGATCAAGTACTATAGTAATTCCAGCTGAGCTCGTAGACACAATGTTAGGAAAAATTTCAAGAGCCTAGAGTCTCTCAGGGCATCCATACATGCTTTGTTTTCCATGGCTTGTTCATCTTCCTCCCTGTGTTCTCTTTCTTTCCATTTGATGACCCTTTTGGCTTTTAATTACCCACAAAACTATAATTGAGACCACCATAAGCCACAATTTTGATTTTTGAACCGCTTGGATCAGGCTATTTAGGAATAATTTTGTCCATTTATTGACCACGATGGTTGGCGTTGTTGTTTTAGAAACAACGGCACTGATTGGCACCTCCCCTTTAGAATTTTAGACGGGTTGGTGCGACTCCATGCCTGGAACCCGCACCGACCGCTGTGACCAATCCATAAGTAAAATCCCCCAAATTCATAAAAAATTAAGAATGTAGGAAATGAAACATAGTTTAAAATGTAGGAATATATGAGAGCTTTTACCTAGAGAAAGTGGATTTGCGAATGACCTCGTAGATTGTCTGTTGTCAACTCCATGATATCATAGTTAAAAATGGTAAAAATTCTCACAAGGAAGTGAAAAGGTGAAAAGTAATTTGTTCTTACTATTTCTATCATTTGATAACCTTTTCGAAACCGTAATTAGGTTTTTAAGCTTTTTTTCGATTATTTTAATGGTTTATCTAGAAAAATGGGTTTTACGATTGTTTCTTGTGCAGTAACAGGTCTCAAGCTTGATGACAATGAAGAGACCAATTGTATTTTATTACTTTTTCGGACATGGTAAAAATGTGAAAAAGTCACCCCCTGGAGTCATCTTTTAGCTCTTTTCTGACTCTTGAAAATTGAAAATATTGTTGAGACTCTTGTCTTTTTGAACTCATTAAATTCTGCGACACGTCATTTTCCCAATATACGTTTACCCATTTTTCGGGCTGGAACAAATTATTTACGAAAAAGGAATACCTTAGCCAAATCGCGACTAAGAGGTTCTCTCAAACATTGTTTTCTACCTTTTCGGATCTGTGAGACTACCTACGAAAAGCGATCTGCTGGAGTTTTCTTTTCTGCTTCTTTTCAAACTCTATAAACATGAAAAGATATCGAGTTCTGCCTTTGTTAGACTCATTAAAACCTAATGACATCATAACCGTCACCATGACGTCTCGTAAAATGTACTAGGGTGGATTTGTCCAAAGGAAAAACTTATATGAAAAGCATATGATATCCCCTTCAAGCTTGTTTCCAAAAATAATTGGGGTACTTGCCATAAATGGTGGGGGAAAATGGAACTAGTTCTCAGTGGTGTTGGCAGTATGTCACTCTTGAACATGACACTTGTCTGCAATTAGTGTCGGGTTGGGGACATCCCACATTCGTCATTTTTCCTCCACAAGTTTGGGCTATCTATTTTGACCTGTCAGCTGCTCTTTTCCACATCACCATGACCTCAGATCCCTTGATTTCAAATAATTCCAAATTTTGGAGTCGTGTAACTAATATGTTCAAGATAAGTTCCTTCTGCAGTTTTCAATGCTTGATCCTCTCTTTAGTTCTGATTCACTATCCTCTGTCTCGTGTTGATGATGTGGGAAACATTATGGCCCTCCTTCGACCGGTCACTTCCTGTTGACTTCAGCTCATTATCCAGGAAGTTGATCTAGAGACTCTCTTCTGGTACCTTGGAGCTTGCATGCCTCAATGGCAAGTTCTTCGCATTCGACGACAGGTTCTCATCATTGGCCTTTGATAGAATGATTTTTCAGGTTTTTGTCTCTAGCTCATTGTTCACATTCCACGGATTGTACTAGTTGTACCTTGAGAACCATCACCATTACTGGTGGTTTTTCTCATGCCTGTTAACAAATTTCATCACTGGCTGGTAATCAGGTGATTTTATCGCATGTTCGACTTCAGTTCATTCATTCACATGCTTGAATTTGTACTTGGTCAGGTCAAGATGGAGTGCAAGACCCTGGGTTTTGTCTGGTAAAATCTAGGTTGCGAGATGATTTTCTTTATCATGACTATATGCATGACTCTTGTGATTGGATGGCTGCGACCATACCTGAGTCTATTTGATGATCCTTCTTACTAAATTACTGCGTCCATACCTCAGATCTTATTATTGAATGTACTCTATTATGGATGACTGCACCCATACCACATATTCATGTATTAGAGATATTAGTTGTACCTGTTCTTGCAGGTCTTCTGACGTCAATGTTTTGGTTTGGGCATGTTCTCATAAAGAATTTCACCCCTCCATCTCTCTCGAACCTCATGCTTTAGGGGGAATCTGTTACACAGTATTTTTTCATCGTCCCTGCAATCCCCATTTCGAACATTGGAGAACCATTTTAGTGACTTTTGTGTACTATCATACATTTACATAAATGTCATTACATCATTTAGCATGTCAAGAGCATATTCTCCGTTTCTCATTCCTCAAGCAGACCTTCAAAAACATATGATTTTGGGTCAGCGCTAGTAGTCAGTTATGGCCTCGTGCCCATGGAGAAATTAACACTGGGCCCCGCGCCTTTTGGCACTCTGTCTCAGAAGGGCACCCACACATAGCTATTTTTGGAAAGTTTTTAAAATAGAAACAAAGTTTTCATGCTTAACAACTTCGCGAGTGTAGTCATCATGGTTTGTTTGACTAAATCACATCGATTTTCTCCCTTTGGCTTCTTGGTTCCTACAATTTTGCAACTCCCCAAAGGGATAGAACTCTCCTCCACCTTATGAGGGATCCCAAACCACCTCCTCCTCTCTTATAAATTCTTCTTCCTCCTCACATCGATTTAACTAGCTGAAGAGTCACTAGTATAGATGGTGTGTATAAGAAGGCAGAGAATAATCCATTGTTGAGAGAGAGTTTAGGCCCATTGCCTCATCGATTCCAATCCTGAATGAGTGCTTGGGATGGACCTAACTAAACCCATCAAATGAGATCTTCAACATCAAGGCATAAGGTTATAAAATTCTTTTTCTCTATCAATAATACATGACTAGTTTCTAGTTCCAACCTTTTTTCCATTTATATGCTAAGTGTTTAGATCCCCTTGACTAGATATATAGCTGTAAAGGAATGTATATGATTCTATGCTATCATCGTTTGTTTGGTCTTTGTGCAGACGCATGAACATAGTCACCAACACGGAGCGCAAGGTGTGAAGACAAAGATCGAAGGATTGTTACCGCATGCCACGAGAAAAGCATTGGACCAAGGTAGGATATATGTTCCGATTCATATTTCATTTATAAGCTAGGAATTCAGGATTCTAGCATGTTCCCTTATTGCTAGATCCACCCTAGGGCTAGAGGGATTGCCTCTGTCCATAGAGGGGATTTTCTCGCTCAACAATAAGTTGAAAATACGAGTTGAAAAAATAGTTTTTTTCTTTTTTCCCTCCAAAATTTGATGACATAATTTAATATTATTTTATAATTTCCTTAGGAGGCCCATTTTAGACCTCAAAACTCCCCTAATGAGCGCAACGTCTATTTCAAAATAATGGCAAAAAGTGTATTATTGACCCCTTTTTTGACCTTTTATCTCCACCAGAGTACTGACAAGGCACCCCAAGTGGATAGATGAGATGTAGGGGTCAATATATATCTAGGCATATAATATTTTTAGCATTTTTATGCTTGATTAAAAAGCGTAGCGCCATGGCACTGCGCTTTTCGATGTTCTACAATTTCCAATTTTTCCAAAAGATACAAAAAACAAAAAAAATCCAAAATTTCTTCAAAACATCACCAAATTGTTCCATGGAGTCCTATGATGATGTGTCATGCTATGAGGTATGCTTCAGTAAGAAAATCCAATGTATCCATTTCTTTTTTCCTCA
Organism: Pinus albicaulis; assembly: GCA_034641835.2. Lineage (NCBI taxonomy): Eukaryota > Viridiplantae > Streptophyta > Pinopsida > Pinales > Pinaceae > Pinus > Pinus albicaulis. The sequence goes on from JAXQQM020077305.1 coordinate 108,575, forward strand.
TTAGGGTTTCCTTGAGCTTTTTTTTAACTACTTGATTCTTACCTAAGAGACCTGATTTATTGTGTAGTAATGAATGACCATGTGTATTTGTAGGTTTTTTTTCCTATTTTCCTTCTTGAGAATCATTTCCATGTGGAAATTCACTCTATCAAGCCAGCCTACCTTGTCCTTTTCAATTTCTACCAAGATGAGCTCATCAACTGTCATTTGAGTCCTTGGTGGAGATGCTTCTTTCTAATGCCCAAGCGCCCTCTTGAGGCCTCTTTTCCTTGGTCTCTTTCTTCTAACCTTCTCTTCCCTGATCATCTGAATCCTCAATCTCAACCACTTCCTTACCATTTATATCATCTTTGCTCAAATCAACCTTATGCTTATTCAAGAGTAGTCGATTTACCTTTAATTGCATATTCTCTTGTTGTAAGAATGAAACCAAGAAGTTGACCTTTGAAAAACTCTCCTTAAGTTATCTGATCTCAGCATCCTTCTCCAAAATTATTTGCTCCAGTGTTTTTTTCTCTTCATTCCCCTCCAAGTGTGCCATGTCAATTTCAAGATGGAATGGCTCCTCATCTTGCAATGGTGCCTCATGGTGTGATAATGATCAGTGTTCAGCTGATGTAGGCTTGGCCCTTTTAAAAATATTTGGAGAAAACACAAACCTCTTACCTTTGACATAAGTTTGTGTCACCTTTGCCCTAGGAACTCTTTTGGTAGGTTTTCTTGAGGAAGAAACCTCTTGATATGCTGGTGAAGCCAAGGGTGTAGAGTGACTGCTAGTTTGAGCTAGAGAAGAAAAAAGAGAATTTGAATAAACAAGACCTTCCCATCACAAATTGACCTGTGATAGTTGACGGAAAACCAAGTCCTTCACCAAGCTATGGTGAAAAAAGCTAGCATGATGATTGTGTCCCATTATCCTAACTTCTCTGCCATATTTACCATGCTCTTGTATTGATAATGAGGTAAGTTTAGGGTTTTCACCCAGGTGAAATGCATCAAGAGTCTCATATGATACTGGTATAGCCTTGAGCATTTGCCATCATATGTGAAGTACCTCATGATCAATTTAATGAGAGGCAAATATTTTTCCAGCAAGTGCCTAAATGGAAAGATGTGTTTAGGAGTTTATTTATATGTTGGCTTCAAGTACATTTTGTAGCTTTCAAGGTCAAGGTCTCTAATTTTGAACCAGTTTTCTCCATTGTTTGGAATTCATGTGGCTGAGGAAATAATATCTATTGAAAGAGTGAACAATGAACACCACCCATGAAATTGTCACCTTGTCTCTCCTCAATCTAGTGGCAAAAGTACTGGTGAGTTTGTCATGAAAACCAAATTCCTCAGCCTTTTCGCAAAAGGCAACTCAACCAAGATCCTAAAATGATTTTTTGAGGAAGCGTTAAGAAATGACCTCATTTGTTGAAGTGGGTTCATAGTTGTTGATCTGACCTCCCTTGCGCCTTTTCTTCTCAGTGGTTTCAGAAACCATTGTTGGCCCTAGCTCAATGGGATAGGGAATTAGGGTTTAATGAAGGGAAAAACAGGGGATTTGGGTAAATTTTGGGAATGAAGGGTGATGAAGGTGATGAGGGCTTCCTAATTTTTTGGGAAAATTTAGGGGGGTATGGAGAGATGTTAGGGAGTAGGGGAAAGTGAAATTTTAGGGAATGAGTAAGGGGAAGGGGTCGAAAGAGGCAAAAAGCAGTCCTACCCTAGAAATGTCTAGGCTAGGCTAGGGTTTGTAGGAAAGCAGGGAAAATGAGGAGTAAGGGGTGGGTAAAATGATTAGGTAGGTGTATAATCAGCGAGGGAAGGTGAGTGAGCTTCAAACATAGGGTTTCTTTCAACAATTTATCAATATGAACATGAAACCAAGAAAATGAACTAGAAACCCTAGGAGAGGGAATTTCTTCTTCCAATCACAAAATGAAGAGATGTTTTGGAGGGCCCACTTACCTATCATTGATACACTCGAAGCTATTAACTGATGGAAAATCCACTGCAATGCTGATTTGTGCCCAAAAGAGAGAAAGTGCAGGGCTCAGGAGAAAGTGCAGCAAAAGCACAGCGTGTGCGCAGCACCTACGCAATGAATGTGCAGCAAAAGCGCAACGCTAAGGAGAAATGTCACTCTTGAGCAAAGGAATTTCTTCTCTGTGGGTGAGAGTGAGTTTTCTTGTTGAAGAGATGTTTCTTGAGGATGGAATGAGCAAATGAAAACTCTTTTGGGTCTTTTGTCGCTTTGGAAATCACTTTTCACTTTTCGTGGTTGAGTGGCCCCACCAAGTCTTTTCACTTTTGATTTGAAACTTTGTAGCTTTAGAACCTTTGAGAAACATATTACATTCGTATTTGAAATGAAATTACACTTCAAAACCTTTATTTGAACATTCATCAATATTACTACACCTTCACTGCTAGATTTATTAGTGAAATTACACATTTTTAATCATTTTGACACTAAATCCTAATGGCGACACTTCATGAAATGATGAGCAGAATGATGACCACAGTGATGTGACTGAGATGGTGATGGAGACATTTCATTGGTGACTCATCAAAATGAGTAATGATAATGACCAAAACTTGAAATTTTTGAAAGTAGTATAACACCTAGACACACTAGTCACTGACCAAATTTTTATTTGAAGACCTATTGAAACCATAAAAATTTGATTTTAAAATCCTAACAAAACTTTGTAAGAGAATATTTGATCACTAGTGACTGGCAGAAACGACAAACACTAACAAATGAAACTAATAAATTTTTAAATAAAATCAAATATTTTCTTAACACATCCGTAACAAATCCTAATTTTATTCCAAATTAACAAAAGTAGAAATTAATATAAACAATCTACTGTATTTTGTACAAAATCGAATTCCACACAAAATTGAATTCCACACTAGCGATCGTCATAGTTTTACAGTGCACCGCGACCTAGAAATAACTATCATCCGAAAGAATTCTCACAATATCATAAATAATGTGATCCAAAGCTTTTTGCAATTTTTTAAAGATAAAATTTACCATTTTGCAAATTTTTTAACTCAAACTTTTTTTTTAAACAATTTTTTAACTACAGAATATTGTTAACCAAAATGTCGTAACGTATTTGAAACCCATCAAATTTTAGAATTCCTTGTTGAATTCAGACGAATTTGATAATTCTACATAGAACATATGAATAAACAAATGTTTAGAAATAATTCAAAACTATAACTGTGTATGAATCAGAACATAAATATTTACAAATTATTGAAAATTGTGTAAAAAGCACAACTCACACAACTCAATATTGCGAAGAAACTCGGGTCCATAGAAGATATGAAGAGATTTACACATAAATGAAATATTTTTAATTGGGTAATAATCTTAAGGAATTGTATATCACATGGTGACATTTCATCATAGTGAAGATTATTTTATATTTTTAATTGAGTTATAATCTTAACGAATTGTATATCACATGGTGACATTTCATCATAGTGTCGACTATTTTATTTCTTAGTAATAATCTGGTCAAATCTAACTTTCAATTTTAAGAAAAGTTATTCACTAAATTCCTAGAGTAAAAACTTAGAAAAACTATTTAAACTTTTTCAAAAAACTATATTCTATTTATCAAATAAATCATGCAAGAAGATAAAACTTGTGACAGTTTTAGAAAGACTTAGGTAAATAAATCATGCATGAAGATAAAATTTCTCGGCAATTTCACAAGCCAATTTACACCTGGCTTCCACCAGCATTGACAACATGATACACGTTACTCGTATAAAGAGTATTAGTAATAACAGAGACCTAATTATTACATGTGTAGACCTGCACAAATGAAATTTCCTTGAATGTCAACAAAAAAATGGTTTAAATAATCCAATCTGAGTTACTTATTTAGGCCTGCATAAATGAAATTTCTCTGGATGTCAACCAAGATCTCTCTAACTCTGGATTAAATAACCAAATTTGTAACTTAGAAATCTACAATCTAATTTCAATTGAAGAAGATTCTTCTCTAGAAGACAATAAAGGTTGTTCAGGTTCAACGGAGGAATTCTTCTACGTCGTCTCCATATCCTTCTGGCATTTGAACAACCTGCTCATACCTCCTACAAAGTTTTGCGGAAGTCATTGAGATATGGTCTTCTGCCTTCCTACAAAGTTTTGCGAGACCAAAATCAGAAACGTTTGGTGTGAAGTCGGCGTCCAACAATATATTGTGAAGTTTGATGTCGAAGTGAATGATGTGCTTCTAGAAATCTTGGTGTAAATATGAAATTCCACTAGCAGCGCACAAAGCTATTGAATACAAATTTTCCCACCTTAACACACTCTACTTCTCCTTTCCCGTAAATATAATTTTGTCTAGAGACCCATTAGCCCTGAAACTTAAAAAAAACGAGCACAACAAAGCACAGAGAGAAACGTGAGACAAAGCTCACTCAAATCAATGAATTCAATTGCATGATTACATCACACTTAAATAGCAAACTGCACTCACCTAATCTTCCTGAAGAAGAGGAAACAAACCTAAATACGTGCAACCAATTTCTAAATAAACACTCTCGTTCAACCACTCAAAACTAAATCTATTTCTGCATGATCTAGATTATTCTCACATCCTCCCTTAATGGAGAAATGGATTTTCTACAATACCTAATTGAATTCTAAAAACTTCAAATTTGATTTTACCAAGGGGCTTAGTAAATATATCAGCCATATTATCCTTGGTATTACAAAATATTAATTCAATTTCATTCGACTCAATTTTCTCACGTACAAAGTGGTATTGTAACTCAACGTGTTTTGTTCTAGCATGGTAAATTGGATTATGTGCTAATTTGATAGCACTCTGATTATCACAATTGATACATGTTGAACCACTTTGCGCCTCTTCAAGATCTGCAAGAATTCTCCGCAACCAAATAGCTTCACAGGTGGCATTGGTCAAAGCTTTGTACTTTGATTCTGTTGATGATAACGAAACAATTGGCTGTTTCTTACTACTCCAAGATATGACCCTGATCCAATATGAAATGCATAGCCAGAGGTAGATCGTCTGTCATCTGGATTTCCTGCCCAATCTGAATTAGAAAAACCTGTCAGTGCAACATCAGATTCATCAATATACATAATACCTAAATTCACTGTTCCCTTTAAGTATCGGAGAACTTTCTTTGCAGCATTCCAGTGATTTCCTGAAGGCTTAGCCATGAATTGACTAAGGATATGGGAACTTGGATCAAACAATTTATAGGCTTTCTTACCTTGAAGCATACTAGGATTTGTGAAAATCAAAAATGATCCTAACTTGTATGTTAAGAAAGATGGAAAAGGAAATGTTGCTTTAATATCTTTGTATGTGGATGATCTCATAATCACAGGCAGTGCTGACAAGTTAATTGAAGAAATTAAAGTTCAGTTGTCACAGGAATTTGAAATGAAAGATTTGGGTGAATTGCATTACTGTTTAGGAATTGAGGTATGGAGAGAGCCTGGTAAAACTTTGATCACTCAAAGCAAATATACAAAGGAAATTCTTAAAAAGTTCAATATGAGTGATTGCAAAGCTATGTCAACTCCCTTAGAACAGAATGCAAAGTTGTACAAAGAAGATGGAACTAAAGAAACAGCACATCACGACTTGCAAATAGTTTATGGGAACTTGGATCAAACAATTTATAGGCTTTCTGATCCGCACAATACCCAATAAAAACACACTTGATTGACTTGGCATCAAGCTTTCTTCTGTTAGCCTTAGGAATATGTGCAAAGGCAGTACATCCAAAGACTCTTAAATGACTCACATCAGGTTTATAACCATGAAGAACCTCAAAAGGAGTTTGAAAAACTAATTGCTTAGTGGGACATTGATTCTTCAAATAAACAACAGTATTAATGGCTTCTGCCCAGAAACCATTAGAGATGTTCTTACCTTGCAGCATACTACGAGCAGATTCCCCAGGTTCTATTCCATCGCTCGGCAACACCATTTTCTTTGAGGGTATGTGATACTATGAACTGTGACAAACACATCGACTTGCAAATAGTTTATGAGACTTGGATCAAACAATTTATAGGCTTTACGATGCTGCCTGATACCCGATAAAAAGAACATGATTGACTTGGCATCGAGCTTTCTTGTTAGCCTTAGGAATATGTGCAAGGCGGTACATCCTTTGACTCCTTAAATGACTCACATCGGGTTTATAACCATGAAGAACCTCAAAGGAGTTTGAAAGCTAATTTGCTTAGTGTCACATCGATTCTTCAAAATAGCATGGCCAGTATTGTACACACACTTGAAACCATTAGAGATGTTCTTACCTTGAAGCATACTACGAGCAGATTCCACCAAGGTTCTATTCCATCGCTCAGCAACACCATTTTGCTGAGGGGTATGTGGTACTGTGAACTGTTGTTGAAACAGCACATCACGACTTGCAAATAGTTTATGGGAACTTGGATCAAACAATTTATAGGCTTTCTGATCCGCACAATACCGAATAAAACACACTTGATTGACTTGGCATCAAGCTTTCTTCTGTTAGCCTTAGGAATATGTGCAAAGGCAGTACATCCAAAGACTCTTAAATGACTGACATCAGGTTTATAACCATGAAGAACCTCAAAAGGAGTTTGAAAAACTAATTGCTTAGTGGGACATCGATTCCTCAAATAAACAGCAGTATTAATGGCTTCTGCCCAGAAACCATTAGAGATGTTCTTACCTTGAAGCATACTACGAGCAGATTCCACCAAGGTTCTATTCCATCGCTCAGCAACACCATTTTGCAGGAAGTTACACTAATTCCCATGTTTGATTTTTCATAAGAGAAGCATATTCATCATTCATAGAATTTCTCCATTGTTCATGTTGTTTAGCTTGTTCATAATCAACTGGTTCTACAACATTCATGATATTAGACATTAAGGCATAATCTCTATACCTTGTAGTTTTAGGAAGCTGGGTTTGTCGGGTTGACCTTTTTGGTGCCACAATACCTGTTGGAGTTCCATCCATGATTCTTCGGCTTTGAGGTGAATCACCCTCTCATGATGACTCACTACTGCTGGATGTGCTCATACTGCTCTCATCCTGATCTTGAACCTGTACTTGTACCTGTTCCTATTCCTGCTTAATCAAAGTATCAAGTTTGACATGAGCATCATTAGATATGTGCCATGCATCATTATTTGTATTACTTTTATCAGCCTGCTCATGAAACAGCACATCACGACTTGCAAATAGTTTATGGGAACTTGGATCAAACAGTTTATAGGATTTCTGATCCACACAATACCCAATAAAAACACACTTGATTGACTTGGCATCAAGCTTTCTTATTTTAGCTTTAGGAATATGTGCAAAGGCAGTACATCCAAAGACTCTTAAATGACTCACATCAGGTTTATAACCATGAAGAACCTCAAAAGGAGTTTGAAAAACTAATTTCTTAGTGGGACATCGATTCTTCAAATAAACAGCAGTATTAATGGCTTCTGCCCAGAAACCATTAGAGATGTTCTTACCTTGAAGCATACTACGAGCAGATTCCACCAAGGTTCTATTCCATCGCTCAGCAACACCATTTTGCTAAGGGGTATGTGGTGCTGTGAACTGTTGTTGAAACAGCACATCACTACTTGCAAATAGTTTATCAGAACTTGGATCAAACAATTTATAGGCTTTCTGATCCGCACAATACCCAATAAAAACACACTTGATTGAATTGGCATCAAGCTTTCTTTTGTTAGCCTTAGGAATATGTGCAAAGGCAGTACATCCAAAGACTCTTAAATGACTCACATCAGATTTATAACCATGAAGAACCTCAAAAGGAGTTTGAAAAACTAATTGCTTAGTGGGACATCGATTCTTCAAATAAACAGCAGTATTAATGGCTTCTGCCTAGAAACCATTAGAGATGTTCTTACCTTGAAGCATACTACGAGAAGATTCCACCAAGGTTCTATTCCATCGCTCAGCAACACCATTTTGCAGGAAGTTCCACTAATTCCCATGTTTGATTTTTCATAAGAGAAGCATATTCATCATTCATAGCATTTCTCCATTGTTCATGTTGTTTAGCTTGTTCATAATCAACTGGTTCTACAACATTCATGATATTAAACATTAAGGCATAATCTCTATACCTTGTAGGAAAGGTTTCGGGTTTGTCGGGTTGACCTTCTTGGTGCCACAACACTGTTGGAGTTCCATCCATGATTCTTCGGCTTTGAGGTGAATCACCCTCTCGTGATGACTCACTATCGCTGGATGTGCTCATCTCGCTCTCATCCCTGATCTTGAACTCTGTACTTGTACCTGCTTTTCTATTCTCGCTAATCAAAGTATCAAGTTTGACATGAGCATCATTAGATATGTGCCATGCATCATTCTTTGTATTACTTTTATCAGCCTTTGCTCATGAAACGAGCACATCATGACTTGCAAATAGTTTATGGGAACTTGGATCAAACAATTTATAAGCTTTCTGATCCGCACAATACCCAATAAAAACACACTTGATTGACTTGGCATCAAGATTTCTTCTGTTAGCCTTAGGAATATGTGCAAAGGTAGTACATCCAAAGACTCTTAAATGACTCACATCAGGTTTATAACCATGAAGAACCTCAAAAGGAGTTTGAAAAACTAATTGCTTAGTGGGACATCGATTCTTCAAATAAACAAAGCAGTATTAATGGCTTCGCCGTAAACCATTAGAGATGTTCTTACCTTGAAGCATACTATGAGCGAGATTCCACCAAGGTTCTATTCCATCGCTCAGACAACACCATTTTCGTTTGAGGGTATGTGAGTCTGTGAACTGTTGTTGAATCCCATTAGATTTACAATAGCTGTTAAATGCATTTGACTTATATTCACCCCCCTTGATCAGATCTCGAGTATTTTAATGTACTTACATCGTTTGTTTTTCAACCATAGTTTGAAACTCTTTTAAAATACTCAAATATATCACTCTTCCTTCGAATGAAATAGACCCAGGGTATACCTAGATCTATCATCAATAAAAATAACAAAGTATGAAGCACCACCAAGAGACCTAGTTTGCATAGGTCCACATACATCAGGTGTGAATTAATTCAAGTATATCATATGTCGTTTCTCGGTATGAACAGAAACTCTTCTCTATGCTTGCTTACCAAGTGCACAAGCTTCACATGGTAAATGTTCACACTTCATAACAGGAAGACCTTCAACCATTTATTTCCTTTGCAACAACGATAAATCATTGTAATTTAGGTGCCCATACCCTGTGATGCCATAATCTCATTGTCGATGTCTCTTTGGATGTCAATGCAACATGATGCTTCACCATCACATCCAATCTATATAATCCTCCAACCCCTAGTACCTGTAGAAACAACCCCAGTAGTGGTCCTTAACATCTTTCACAACACGCCCAATTTACCAAATTCCACTTTTTAAATGATTATCGATGACAATGGAAACATATATCAAATTCTTTTTGAGAGCAGTACATACATCACATTATGAATGCATCGCATTTTTCCATTAGGTAAGTACAAATTTATTATGCCATAGCCTTGAACTTTAAGTGACTCGTCATCTCCTAGGTAAATGTGTGTGCCATCGGACTTCTCATAATATTTATCATACCATTCTTTATTACAAGTCATATGCGCTTGATGCACTAGAATCTATGAACCAAGCATTCTCATCATTAGTTTTCAGCAGACAATGCGAGCATCGTAGAAAGAAACAACTTAGGATTTTTAAATCCATCGATCATCGAGGTGTCTCTTGTTTATGAAATTTCCATTATGCCTTCTATGTCTTTGATTTGATTCATTATTCTTTCTTCTATAGCAATCTTTAGCTGGATGTCTAGGTTTTCCACAATAATCACATTCAATGTTCCTCTTAACATAAGAATCGGGAGGTGACATACCTTTCTTCTTTGCTTGAAAACGACCTCTATTCTCGTCCCCATGGTCTCCCTCGAAACGGTCTTTTGCCTCTTGCGATCAAAGCCAAATAAGAACCATTTGACTCCAGCTCAAAATTTTTCATTCGCTCTTCTTCTTGAAGAAGAATTTCCAGCCAATTCTTCAAATGTAGGAGGTGTCGGTCTAGCTAAGAGTGCTGAAATAAAGACTTTATAGTCCCGGGACTAACCCCTTCAACGCATACAGTTACTAAAGTCTGTACTAGACACTTTTTCACCAATATCACCAATCTTATCACTCAAGTCTTTAATTCGGGAAACAAAGTTGCTAATGCTTTCATTGGCTTCCATTTTGATAGATAGCAGCTTTGTTTTTAAAAATAAAATACGGTTTGCATTAGTAGTTTCATACAAACCTTTAAGAGTGTCCCATGTCGCCTTGGAAGTTTCACAGTCCCGAATGTGATGAATAATATTATTCTTCACTGACATGCGTAGCAGCACCTTTGCTTTCATTTCACGTTTATCCCAATCTTGAGTGGCAGCAGGAGGTGTAGGCTTGGGCTCGTCACCTTTGACAATCGTCCAGAGATTGTATGCCTCGAACTGTGATCAGCTTAAATTTCCAATTTACATAATTTTCACCATCAAGTTTAGTGGATTCATTTAAGTATGAATCGGCAAGAGGATTAGCCATTGTTGTGAGAAGTAATGACGAAATTCAAAGATCTAAATATTCAAAAGATCTAAGTTGCAGTTTTTATTGAATGCAATGATGCACACTTGAATCTTCAAAGTGTCAATGACTTCCTTAAAAAAATATATTGCGCACTCTGTTTGGTTTGATTTTTTTTAATAAAAAAAACTTCAAACAAAACTTGCTCCCTTTTTTTTAAAAAATGACAAGAACAAACATAAATTTGTTCAATGCACAAGCAAACCGATTCAAAAACCGCACAGCCTTCTTCAGTTTCAATGACCAAACCGCTGCCACACTTCGGCTTAATCAACGGGATTTTCAGATGGGCAACAGATCCACACTTCGGCTCTTGCTGGACAGGCGTAGACAGTGCTAGCAATTATCATTAATCTTCAATCGGTGTTCTAAAATTCAATCTTCAATCGTTGTTCATCAATCATCAACTGTTGGACGCAAGACAGGCACAACCACACTTCCGCTGCACAACCACACTTCGAGAGGCGCAATCACAATACTGAACTTGCTGCTTCGGGAGGCGCAATCACAATTACAGTGCTACCTCGCTGACACGAACAACAGGCTGGAGGTTCACACATTCAAACGCTGGCAGACTTCACGTGCTTAGAGGGCTGATATACAAAACTTAACCGGTGTTCATATATGCAGCGTTCAATATTTACGCTGTCTGCAATTCGTGACACCACTAATTCTCACTTCGGCTGCGCAAAACAGTTAACGGCTCCAAGACTACGGCTCCAAGATCGATGAAGGAGTCTGCTGATGCCTCACACGATTTATTCTTTGCTGCTCACGCCGGCCACGAACAACAAGCTTTTGGATCGCACAGCACGCTGTCTCAGCAGCGACCAAAAAAAACAACTGGGTTTCGAAAGCGGAGCTTCTACTCCAATACCCAAACGCACAGCTCCGATACCAACTTAAAACAAACGAGCACAACAAAGCACAAAGAGAAACGTGAGACAAAGCTCACTCAAATCAATGAATTCAATTACATGATTACATCACACTTAAATAGCAAACTGCACTCACCTAATCTTCCTGAAGAAGAGGAAACAAACCTAAATACGTGCAACCAATTTCTAAATAAACACTCTCGTTCAACCACTCAAAACTAAATCTATTTCTTCATGATCTAGATTATTCTCACACTGAATTCATATAATAATGCGCCTATAAAGCTATCAAAACAATACCCTAACAGAGAAACCAAATTGACGTGATGGAGACACCAAATGGTGGCTATTTCGTTAATGAAGTCGGTGCTCTGCTCGTGTCGATGCCTATCCAGAAGCTTAACGACCACTAGAGTGTCGTTCTGAAGCTTTTCGTTTATAAACAACAACAAAACCGCCTTTTCCCATTTTTCTGCAAAGTTGTTTGTGATTTTCTTGAGTTGTGAGAGCGAATATCTGGTTTGAATTTGATCAACATATTCCTTTAGGAATTCCTACACCTTCCAAACAGAGTATTGAGAAGTGACTTTCTGTTGGAAAATTAATCCCAACTATCGCGTTAAATTTTCTGACAACAATTATATTTCAAGTAAATATTTTGTAGGTTGCAGATTTAGTTTGTATGTAATGACATCATTTAAATGGAGTTCTGAATAGGGGGACAATTACCTATTCTGCAACACATCAAATAAGTTTTAAAAAAAAATGAAATTTAATTCGTGGTTGATAAGAGCATATGGTCAATGTTGAGTTGCATCTTTGCTCAAATTTTTACGGTTTTTATCAAATAATTATATGATTGTGCCTGGTGTTTTTGTCCTTTTAAGTTGATGATTAGAGGAATTCATAGGCAATAGCTATTCAATTATGAATTCTTTTTGTTAATTAATTTGAAGAGTGTTTTCTGTAATAATATCATTAATAATATGCCTTCTTGGTGGCATGTGAATAGGTCATTGCACTAGCAGTGCAAAAATGCTCCTTGAAACGCCTTTGAATATGGATCCATCTCATGCACAAAAGCATAGACACATTTGAGTACATATTCACTGCATGTACAAAAGAAGCATCATGCAATATCACCGTTCATACCCTAAAATCCTAGATTAATTTTCGCAGAGTTTCATTGCCAAATTTTTTCACAAGTCAGTAGAGTACCGAAATGTGTAATTTAGGGCTTGACACTTTAGGCACGATTCCGGAGAAACCGAAAGAGGATATTGTAAAAAATGACATTATAATACATTTTCATAACTTGGATTGCACCCAAGGCACTCATGTCGGTCTCAAGGAAATTAACAAATTTACCAAGATTTACAACAAATTTCAAACTATCAAGTTCCGTCTCGATTTAGGTGCAGTTGAAGGAGAATGAAGAAATTATGGAGCATGGGTTTTGGTCCCAGTATAGAAAATTTATTACACCTAAAAGAATTTTCTAAGATTCCCTACGGTTGGGAGATATGGAAAGCTTTTTGGGGCCAATTTATATAAAAATTAAAAAAATCCAGGTTGTGTTTTCATCATGGTTTGAAAACAAGAAGTATGATGAAGTTGTTCATGCATTGACAAACATGGTTGCATCTGCCAAGTTTCTATGAAGTGAACATGCACACATCTTAGGAGCCAGAACTGAAAATCCTAGGCATATCTTGATAAACGAGTCAAATTCAACGTGAGACCCTATTCTTGAAACTAGCAAAGAGATTTGATTCAACATCAACACCTGATTTTGTTTCAGATCAGTGCCATAGCATAAAAATATTGTTGAATTCATTACTGGATTTTCTTTCAGAACGACTGAGAAAACAATTAAAACCAGTATCAATTTTGGTTTTGACTAAATGTTGAAGTTTTGAACCATTATTTCTACTAAAACATCATGGAATCTATGTGAAAGCAAAGGCTGAATCGGAAAATATTTTGAAGAGAAGGATAGATAGGCAAATGTGCATGAGTTTCTCAGAGCTGCAAGAAATTCATTACCTTCGGAAGGTCCTTGACGAAAGCCTATGGTTAGTGAACATTTCGCCCATGGTTTTCAGAGAGCCTGTAGATGATGTTGGATTCAATGGTTTTACAATTCCAAAGGGTTGGAAGACACAAGTATGGCTGAGTAATGTGCACCTTAGTCCTCATGTTTATCATGATCTGTTGAAGTTCAACCCAGAAAGATGTAATAGTCTATGCGTTTGAGGCTACACGGTTGGTATTGATCCAGATCTTGCTTACGTTTAAGGGAATCACCTTGAATCCCATTACTACCTTGTATTACCTTTCTTGCCAACGATGCATAAGTTCTCCCAATAATGCAAAGATCAAATTACCTCCAGAAGCCAAGATTGCACCAGCTCGAATTGGAAGTGAACCTTTTGTTCAGATTTTAATTGATTTGTATCCTAAATTTATATCCTATGTAATAATCAACCCATTTAATTAAGAGCAACGTTGTTGCTATATAGGAGAGCATTGCACATTAATAAAAGGTAGTAGTGTAGTAGAAAGAAGCATTGGGTAGGAGTAGAGAGGTAGAGTTGGGATCACATAGAATAGGGGTATGTTGGGGATTACAGAAAAATGCTCGATTATGGACTGGAGCTCTACATAACATCTGTATCATTTCTGTATCATTTGATTTAATTAAACATTTGTGTAATTCGATTTTTATAATGTGATTCTACATTTAATTTACATTTACAGGTTGTCTTGAATTTCTGGGTTGTTGTGTTAATGTAGTTTTTTTCCAGGTATATTGAGCTGGGAGATTGGGCCCATCAATTAGCTCATTGTCTAGATTCCTAGGATTTCTTCAGTAGACTACTAGAATTATTTATTTCGTTGCAAATATAGGTTTTCTTGTGTTTTCTGAGTTGTGTGTTTTATTTCCTGAATTGTGTGGCGTGCTTAAAACTCCGTCATTTCATGATTTCTTTTTATGTCTTTTGTTTAGTTACACAAGTTTGATTAGTGAGTTTAAACATAGTATTAATTTATTTTTGTTCCAACAACTAGAGTAGAGATAGCAAGTGCTTATTTTTCCCAATTCCATGTTATTTTATAACAAAATATATATTGAAGTTACAGGGATTTTAAAAGGGAATAATCATGATATAAAATCAACAAGGGTTGTATTTAATTTCACATTTATATTGTTTGGCATTTATAAACAATTTAGATCATTGCATGAAGTTGATATTGGAATCAAGAAAACAATATCCATTAATCATAGCTTAATACCAAGATTAATATAAGTAAATGTCTAACAAATACTCTTGAAAATATTCTCGCTCAATAATTTAGAAATTGAATTGAATATTTCCACACGCTTGTGATTTCTTTCCAGCAACAGTACTTGCATCATTTTTAAGAAGCATTTTAAATTTTAAAACAATATTTTAAGTATAGATTTAAAGCATCGTTTTAAGAACATATTTTAAGTAGTTGGAATAGAATTGTTTTATGCTTTTTAGTTGTCTTTTATAGTTTTGGATTTTCTTCTCTACAACGTGTTTACTTTGAAATGTCTTATTTCTTTTCCTGCATGATTTCCTTTCTGAATTAGTTTTAGGGTTTTGATTTCGCAAGTCCCCGAAGCCATATTTTGGCATATATTATGCTACGTATCTAAGTCTTACAACTCCGGATTGACAATTTAAATGTTGGTGTAAATATAACATTTATACCTCCCAACAGTCAAACATTAACTCTGTAACATAGAAAATAATTTTTGTATAATCGCTCATGTTGTGTATTAATTTTTGACTCTGTCATGAAATTAATGTGTTAAAAATGTATGTTTTGATATACAAATGATGCATAGTGGCGGTGATGCATAGTGGCGGTTGTAAGCCTACGAAGACAAGAGAAGAAAATTGTGGAGCAAATTTTGGTGGGCACATGAAAATAAATAGTTACATGTTTTACAGTAAGTTATTCCACAACTCCTGGTGAATGTAAATCTCAGTAAGAACTCTTATTTTACCATCACATCCTCCATATGAATTAATTCTTTTGTTTTGGAATCATAATATAAAGTATTATGAGTTGCAATATGTTTATGGAAATTTTCACATCTGAATTTTACCGCAAAAACTTTGTTCTCCTGGTGAATGCAAATCTTAGTAAGGACTCTTGTTTTACTATTGCAACCTCCATATGGATTACTTCTTGTGTTTTGGAATCATAATATAAATTATTGTTAGTTGCGATATGTTTATGGACATTTCCACATCTTAGTTTTACCGCAACAACTTTCCTCTACTCTATTTTAGAGTGAGTAAATTTGTTTGATTTTCTTTGCTCCATTATAGTTGTGCAATTCAAGATGTTTTAATCTCCGCCACTTATATTAAAATTAAGTCTCATGCGATTTAATTTCTTCCACTGTATTGCCTCGATTAAGATATTTCTGCAACTATGTGTGTTGAGGAAAAATTCCCCTGTCTCATATTTTTTAACATGGTATTAGAGCTGGTAAAAAATTTATCACTGTAAGAGAAAGTGTTTTTACGATTTAAAAGTTGTTTTTGAAAGAATTTTTTTTGCAACATATTTACCAGCATGGAGAAAGTTTTTTTTTTTATACAATGAAAATGGTAGCAACAAGCACAAACTTTATTAATCCACAAATACATCAGTTTAATGGAAAAAATTACAATTATTGGTCTATAAGAATGAAAGAACTATTTTCTTCCCAACACATATGCAAAGTTTCTCTACGACTCTATCATGCTGAGGGCAGAATGATACCTACTCTGGAACCTTCAGTGCATGGGGTAACAATTGGTTTGTTGTACTATGTAATACCTGCAAAAACTACCCCAAGACAAAATGTGTTGAATGAAAAAAAAAGATAAGAGAGGGCATACCTGTCGGAACTGAAAAAAAAATATTTCTTCGAAGGCATGAATGTGTGAAGCTTCCTTTGGGAATTATGAGTTATTGATCACTGTGTTGCTTTCGGTTTCACAATTGGGCTTTCGGAGCTCCCATTATGGTCCTTCAAACAATTTAAAAAGGGCGATATATAGGTCAATATGGCTCATTTCAACTCATTTGTGTCATTTGAGAGTTTGAGAGGTCAGAGCTTGCGGCCGAGATTTTCTTGTCATTGTGGTCAGCCAGTGCACCAGGGATTTGCGTTGTTAGTGTCAAGTAGGCCCCTGAACATTGAAAATTTCGAATTTTTCAGTGTTAATGGGTGGGTTTCCATACAAATTATGTTTTTACGGAACCATAGACATTTTTTTGCTTTCGCGGAAATTTGAGTATTTCTGTCGAGATTTTGCGCCTGTGGGAATTTTTGCGCGTGGCTTCCGCGTCTGTCTGAGATATAGACCTATGGTCAGCACGTCTATTTGAAGAACAGGTGCATCGAAAAGCCATGTTAATTTTTGAAAGAAAATATTTAGAAATTTTTAATTTTTGATGTCACTGATGTGTGTCTGTTTTGGTGACATGATGTTGTGGAGAGAGAGAGATTGGCTGGACCTACGTATGGTTGTGGCACAAGATGAAAATTCTTGCCAGGAGCTTGCTCAGTGGGGTCTTCTAATGTTCCTTGAGAATGACCTCCAACGGTCGCAGGATCAATTGCTGCGCTACTTGGTCTGTTGCTGGAACAGGCAGCGCAAAGTGATGGTGCTCTAAGGGTATGGCGTCCCTATATGTCTAGAAATGGATATATATTTTGTGATCGGTTTTTTTCCTCAGGGTGAGGTACTCCCCCATCCACTCCCGCCTGGGAGGGTAGCGCTTAAGAGCTGGGCGGAGCATCATTGTCGCAGGGCACCCCTTTCGGAGGGGTGCATTCTCTTATCATCGGTGACTGATATGGCCGAGCAGTGTGCGTTGGCTATGATCGTGAGATTGATTGGGTCATCGTCTCCACACAAGGCATCAAGGCCATAGATTGGTGTTCTACACCGGCTTCAGGTTGGGCATTTCTTTGACTTT
The DNA here is from genome assembly GCA_034641835.2 of Pinus albicaulis. Classification (NCBI taxonomy): domain Eukaryota; kingdom Viridiplantae; phylum Streptophyta; class Pinopsida; order Pinales; family Pinaceae; genus Pinus; species Pinus albicaulis. The sequence goes on from JAXQQM020077305.1 coordinate 126,143, forward strand.
TCCCATCATTGTTATGATGGTATGGTGTCCCAACTAGCGAAGGTCCGACCCGAATCTAAGATATTTACATATGCTAGAAATATTTGTAGCATTATGTTTGAAAGAGTGGTGCTGCTATGACCCGTGGTGGCCGTGCCTAAGGGGTTTCATCGGGACCCTTGTATGAGGCGATGGGCCTCAGTGATGCCTCGCAGTGGGGGAGGTGAGGTGGGGTATTATTGGAATGCGACCACCAAGGTCTGGTTCGAGGCCAACCCTCAAATGTTCCTCGAGTTTCCATATTTCAGGATTGACTATCGAGGAGACCTAGATATGGGTCTTCCTGTTGGGTATGCTTGGGGACCGACAGGTATGATTTTTTTCTTTTTTTTTGCATTTGTTGAGTATTTATGATTTATATGTGTATTTTGATGACACTAACATTATTTTTGTTACTCTTGCAGATGTGGAGATAGTTGGGCGGTCCACTGCTCGGTTGGTAGGACACCAACCCAACTAGAGGGTTAGAGGATCTCAGCCCCAGGCTAGGGGGCAGGGGGAGATCCAGGGCAGGCTGAGGGTGGAGGACCCAATGATGGATCTGGCCCTTCCGGGGAGGGTAACAACTCTTCTGTTGTTGAGTGTGTTGCCGCGATTTCTCATGCTAAGGCGGCCAAGGAATGTATTGCTGAGACAACGAAGGATCTTGCTACATCTGAGGCTTAAGCCACTGACTTAGTAGATGCTTGGGATCAAGTGGATAGGCTAACTCAGGGTATGCCGACCCGCGGGTTTTTCGATGACCTAGGTGATGTTTGGTTGGAGACATTGATGGCCCGAGAGAGGGGCTATCGTTCAACTGTACACCGTGTGGCAGCTTCAGTTTTGGAAATTTCCCCAATACTAGCACCAGGTGAAGTCGTGGGTCCAGGTGACCCACCTGGCGGGGTTCAACCCTAGAGACATTTTGTACATAGGGAAAGCACCCATTATGGGGATGCTTCCCTTATTTTTTGATGACATGTGTATATGTATTTTTTGGCTGACTTGCGGGTCAAATACATGACTTGTTATTTGTACTCACACATATATTTTGGTATATATATGAGATGTATTTTTTGTAGCTCTTGATGATGTGTCTATGGTTTGTATGTTTTGATGGATTTTTTGTATCACAGATGGATATCTATATTTTTATGTTTTTTTTTTTTTTTATGTATGATGGTTTATACGATATGAATTCCAGTCTAGGATGTGGTTAGCTATGCGATCTATTGTCTGGTTTTTATTTCTTTGTACATGTGTGAATGTAATATGATCAAATTAACGACTTAATCTTTTTGTACACAAATATTTTCTATATAGTTATGAATCTCTTACCTTAAATTATTGGTTTAACTGTGAAACCACTAACTGGGAATCAAGGTAGATATGCAAGTGGTGGATGCCTTGATTGAAGGCATCACTCATGATCCCAATGAGGACGTCCTATTATGGCTGAGTGTTTGTAGCTGATACAATGCATACTCCATTGGTGAAGAATGGAGACCGCTCAGGGTAGTAGATGACCTAGGTGGTTGCTGCTAAATTTTGAGACCATCGCGATGCTCCATCAATAAATCCAAAATAATGGTTGGGTTGAAGATCCATTTATGACACCAGAGCGCTTTTTGGAACAAGACAACGTTCAAAAAAAAAGTTTGCTATGTGCATGTTATCTCTAGGGCTCAACCCTCCTGACCCCTATGGGTAAAATTTCTTGAGGTAGAGACCATTGATGGGGTTTCTTAGGAATGTTACTTCGAGCTCTGTCAAGATGTATACTCCATTTAGGAGAAAATGTTTTATGACATAGGGACCTTTCCATAAGGTTTCAAATTTTCCTGGCCCTAGGGCTTCTTTCGCAACATCGTTGTAGAGGACTAACTCCCCCTAGGTAAATGATCGAGGGGTGATGTTGTGATCGAACGATGCTTTGACTCACTTTTTATGGGCCTCTTTGTGTTGGAGCGACTGTCGTCGACTTTCATCGACGAGCTCTAATTGTACTAAGCGTTGCTCTAGAGGCTGGGTGTCATCGAGGAGTTCAATGGTAGTGTGTAATTTTGGGATCTCATGTTCTATGGGAATCACGACTTCGACTCCGTACACTAAGTTGAAGGGTGTGAACCTTGTTGATGTTTTCACTGTTGTGTGGTATGCCCATAGGGCAGAGAAAAGCATGTGGTGCTAGTTTGTTTTGTGGTTGTTCACCATGCTTGTAACATCGTTTTGAGTACTTTGTTTACAGCTTATATCTGTCCGTTGGATTGGGGGTAGTATGGTGAATTGAGTTCATGTGTGAATCTGAGGCGATGAGATAGCTCCTGGAAAAAATATTTTTTTAAGTGTTTTCCGTGGTTAGAGACTAACTCTTTTGGGACACCAAACCGAGTGAAGACATGGTTGAACAGAAACCGTGCAACAGTTTCTACCATGTTGTTGTATGTGGGCATGGCTTTTGACCATTTGGTGAATTAGTTGATGGCATTTGGTGGGGGAGAAATTTTCATGGTGGTGACTTGCATGAGATGAAGTCTAGGTTCCTCACTGGATGTACCAAGTGTACTTTCATTTTCGAGAATTTGGAAATTGTGCTTGGTGTAGAGGCGCCTGAATGTTTCCATTAATGGGCATGCCTCTGTTTCATGTTTTTGGCCGGTGAAAATGGTGCATGGTACCACATTGCCTACTGAGTAGATGGTGTGAGAACCAACACTACTCTTCATCCCTGAGGTGGACACTCGGAAAGGATCAGGTGTAGGTGAAAGATTCTGCTACTGCCATTTTCGAGTTTCTGGTTTCGGGAGATATAACTCTCTTGGGGAGTGTAGAATCAATGCTGATCTTGCCACTTGAAGCCTTGGGAGGTGCTCAAAATTTATTGTATGGTGGAAATGTGAGTAGATATTCAATATCAATGCGTGATATTGTCTTGGTTAGAGAGATTTTTTTTAGGGATAGGGGAGACCATGCGAAAGATGTTTGTGAGGTGCTTTAGTTCTTTACACTGCTTGACCTGGTGGTCAATTCTGCTGCATATCCCGCATGCTTCCCTAGACTGGACATGGGTCCTATTATGTCGATGCATATTTTTTACTCGCCCAATGTTTTTGTATTGAAATGGGGTAGGCTGCCTAGGGTAAATATACCTTACATTAGGTTCTGTAAGCTCCAGACTGATGATATCCAGGCACTGCGTTTCTAACGAATGAATGATGTCAATTAGAAGGCGCACTCAAGGGATATAAGTACAATGTTGAGCATGATGGTTGCCCTGACATACTAGACAAGAAAGTCTTTCTTGGGTATTCTCTTCACGCTCGGTTGATAAAGTGATTGGGAACCATCTGTGTAGCGATTCTAGGTATGGAAATTTGGCAACTAAATGGTTGCGTGCGTTGCATAACGTATAGGTTGGTTTTCTTCATGGGGGGCGGGTGGGGGTAACTATGGTCTCCCAAACTAGTCGCTTTTCTACTGACAGGAAGAAAATGGACCTACTTGTCACATCCTCCTGCGTTGTCGAGCTTTCTATGGATTATTTATATGAGTCGTCTTCTAGGGAGAGGTTAACTATGGTCATGCATAAGCTGGTTAGTGCTAAGCAAAATTGAGGGATATAATGGAAATGGTGTAATGGGTGATTGCCACCACATATTTGACACAAATGCTGGATCGGTAGAAGGTCAGCATGTTACACTACATTAAACAGATACCATCTTTGAAACAATTCCATGGCTGCACATTCGGTGATGAAATGGTCGCGTTCGTCGCAAAGTGCACATCATTGGATAGGAGGAGGGGGGGTGAACGAGAGGCGTTCTGGTGATTATCTTACCTCCTGAAGGTACAATATGACCTGAGGTTCTTCTCCATTTGTATCTATGGAGGGATCCTCTTGATTTGATTGTTATAGGGCATGTAAGGCATCCCTATATCGTGGTATTTACGAACAATGATGGGTGTAATGCACATAATTTTTACAGATAGCACATGCATGGTTGGTACGTAATGCTTTGCCTTGGTTTTTGGTGGCTAGTTCCTTTTTACGAGAACTTGTCGTCTCTATATTTCTTTCGGAGCTTAGGAGTGGTTTCAATTCGTCCAGGTTCAGGTAGATATGGGTAGGGTGGCCTACTATGTCACACACTACACAAGGTTGTAATTCCCTTGGTATGATGGGGTTTTCTATATTTTCCCCTTTTTTATGGGTTTTATTGGTTGATTTAACCGGCTTTGTGATGGGGGTCTCTATAACCGGTATGGCTAGGGTGGTTTCCTTCACAGGTGGGGCCTCCTTAGGAGTGAGAGGGGTTAATCCTGTAGCAGTGTTGCCTAAGCCTTCTGTCGTGGTCAATGGGACCAAGCATCAAACTGGTATTGAAAACGATATGTTTGGCGACACTACCGTTTCCAAAAATTTCTGTGACACAAAACTAGGTGGAGGGTATAGAAAAGGAGCTTGGGAGATGGCATAGGATAGAGAATTCATTGTGTAAGTGGCCTCGGTTTTATTACTACTAGTCTCTGTCTCCTGGCTAGTCTCGGTGCTTGCTGATGACATCATGCACACCGGGGCTCCTATGATATCGGTGAATGATTCTAGTATGATAGGGGGATCTCCTAGGAATGATCCAAGGATAGAGGACTATTTGAATTGGCCAGGGCCATATTCTTGGTACCATGAGATCAATTTTGCAGATGTGTCTACATAGGGTATAACGACCTCAACGTTCATCATGGGTCGCTTGTCATGGTATATTAACTCATCGACAGTGATGATGTGATCCTTGTGGGGGAACATCATAATCCAGAAGACAGAGGATGCTATGACAGACATGGCATACATATAAATCCATCCAAGGAGTATATTGTAATCCAGATGAGCATCCAAGACCTCGATTTCTATAAGAACCATCTTTTCGACTAAATACACTGGAAAATTTTGGTAGAGATCGACGGGAGCAGAAGGGCACTTGTCATCTGTTCTAAGTGTGATGTCCGATGGCTTTAATTTGGGAGATCCTAGCTTCTTCCAAATGCTTTTTGACATGATTCATGTAGATGCACCCTTGTGAATGATACATCGGTGGATAGTGATGTTCTGGACTGACACCGGTATCTGGAAGGCGACCAGTGAAGGAAGCCTAGGGGTGGCTTTATCTAAGTTAAAAGTCATTAGGCGTGAATCAGCAGGTTCAATTGCACCTACTGCGGAAAGCAAGGCTTTCCTTTACTTTGTGAAATATTTCAGGACTTATAAAGTAGACATGGTAGCATGGGACTGTGCTAAGTCATCCACAATGCTATAATTATGGGCCACTTTAAAGTGGTGTCTTGCATGCCTTTTTGGACCTTTAGCCATTTTTGGCAGAGGTTCAATAGGCATTTTTTATATAGTCAATAGTGATGTAGGTGCACTTGTGCTAGCCCCTAACGTATTGGTCTCTGGCAGGGTATCATAACTTAGATTCCATGTTTGAAAGAACATTTCCTCGCTAGTCATATAGATTTCATGGTTGTTGTTTCTGGAATCATCGGGGGGTGGTTGTTGTTGTTGGGTACCAATTTCCCCTTAGTTGGGGAAGGGCTCCTGCGTTACAACTGTTTGGAGTGTAAGTCCCCCTTGTCCTCGATTACCTTGAAGCTTCTTCAACTTAGGGAGTTCGGGACATTGATGAGTGTAATGGCCATACTCACCACCAATTCCGCAAGAGTGGTTGGTCTGAAGATTATACCTCTTCTTCTTCCCTTGGGAATTGTTTGGCTCATGGTTTTTATTTTGGTTGGGGTTGCCCCTAGCTCAAGATCATAGAGGGCATTGTTGGTTATCACCCTCGTTTCCAGGATCTCCCTTTTGTTTAATTTTTGGTTTTTTCCTTGCTACGTTAGGAGGATGATTATAATTCTCCTGGCCATATGGATGGCGCGGTTGGGCCTTGGAAGGTTGCACAAAGTTCACTAATGTGTTGTTTTTCATTTGTGAGTTTTGTGCTGGGGAGTGGGAATACATCCCAGTCCCTGGTTTGTATATGGTTGCTGTGGGGGATCTCTTTTGTCAGCGTTTCTAGCTGCGTACTAGGTCCCCTGTGTGGGAGGGTATCAACCTTCTTGCTGATGATAGTACAATGCCGCCCTATTGGCCATGTTCTACAGAAGTGCATGATGAATATGATGATAGCCTGGTTGTGGGATATTCTGGTTAGGATCATACATAGAATCGGGTACGAGACACTGTTGCCTAGGTTATTTTGGGTCAGTGACCCTATCAATATTTCTGCAGTGTTCCATGCGCTTGGCAATTATTTATAATTTTACAGGTGCTGGGTGTTAGGCAGGAAGTTATAGATGTATCATGACTGAGTGTATAACAGCTCGAGTTTCTAGTTTTTATTAATGGCATCATCTTCGGAATTAGGTCCTTCAGTTGCCACATCCTTCGAAATCTCTGTTGTGAGAGTTTTTAGGAATAGGTCCAGTAAAAATTGGTCATTGAGTTTAGATTTACACAAAATTCAACGTCGCTGACATTCATGGAGATGGTCCGAGATATGGATGGCTAGAGTTTGTCTAAAATTCTTCAGTAACTCCATTCCTGAATCATGGTGGATGGGTAACTGGAAATATGTGAGGAACGTAGTGGAGAGGGCGCTAAAGGTTCCATGTGTAACATAAGGCTTCTCCACATACTATTTCATGGCTAGTCCAGTTAAGGTGCGCTGAAATAGACTTAATCGAATAGTATCATTGATAATATTGTTTGAAGAACACCATAGGTGGAAAGTCATTACATGGTTTCGAGGGTCTTCTGCTTGCTTCCCTTCGAACTTTGGAATGTCCGAAGGGAGCTTCGTGGGCATGGGGGGCCAAGTGGGATTGTGTGCAATGGGGTCATTTGTTAAATTTTATAGGTCGGGTAAGTTTAAAGATGGTAATAAAGGTAACTGAGTGTTAAGCGCCATTGTAGATTGTGAAAACACAGGGTTCTGGTTGTGTATGGGATTTTTCTGTGATGTACCCGACTGTGTGTTCTGTTGGCTCCTCGAATGTGCAGCACTCCTCTGCCCTCTAGGAATTTTGGGAGGAGTGGCGTGTGGTGACCCTGAGGGTGTTTCCACCAGTGTGGAGTTGGGTGGCCCTTTAGGGTTCCCAACTAAAGATGCCCCAATAAAGGATGAACCGATAAGGGTGGTTGTGTTCCGTCTTTGACGTATAAATGTAAAAATACCCGGAAATCCTTCCTCTAATGGGGGGAGGTCCAAAAAGCATCTAGATTGGCAAGGTTCCGTTGGGTCAGTTATGGTGTCGAAAAGGTTTGATTTTAGAAATATTTTTTAGTTTTATGAGAGGAGAGGGATTATATATCAAATCAAAAATGTGATTGTATACATAAAACAAAGTGACAATAAAAGGTTAATTTCCCTTTAGATTAATACTATGTGATTAGTCAATCAAAAAATGGTTTTTGTTTTTTTGTGTGTGATACTCAAAAAATCCTGGAAGACCTAATCATCCTCACACTCTCAATTGTAATTGGGCCTTGCAAAGATATCTTCTGGTGGGTACTGGGGCCAATTTCTCGAAATAACTGGTGACACTTTCCAATAGCCGAAGAATCGACCAAGGTAATGAAAAGAGGATCTAGTGTTGCCTACACCGTCACCTATAGGGAAGACTGCGCTAGATTTGGTCACTAAGTACCATCGTCCCACGTGAGCGTTCAAGTCTTGAGTGTCTTCGTATTTAGCTGCCAGTACCGAGTACAAGATGGGTCAGCTAGCCCCAAATAGTACCACATGCACTGGGCCTAAGCTTAACCCCCTATGAATCGGGTCTCTATGGCGCTCACGAATTCTTTTCTATGGGCGGATAGATGTGTTTAAAGCTCCCTAAAAAGTAAACTTCTATTTTTCAAGAATGTAAACTGACCATGGTGACTTACTGGATGCCTGCCCCCAATGGTCCTAACCTAAACTATTAATTATCTTGTGGCCCTTATGGGGAGATTTAATGAGTTCAATTAATGGTTAGTTTTAAGGTGGCTTACTTTGCTGATGGTGTGGTAATGTGTGTGAGAAAATGTACAATCACAATGTTTGTAGGATGCGGATGTGAGATGATCCTTTACACTCCCTCTTAATTAAACTATGTTTTGATTGGTCCTTTTAGAAAGCAAATGATGCACGGATAATGGGTCGCTCACAATTTTTCCTATTTAGACTAAATGTTGGAGTAAAGGGAGATGGAAAACTATCAAAAGAGAGAGATCATATGCATGCCCAGGGTCACCAAGAGGTGCAAGGGAAAAATAGATTACTTTCCTTCTTAGATAACTTTATCCTAGTCCCAGTTCCTAATGAAACATTTAAACTAAATTTAATGCAACAATTTGGAAAAAATAAATGGAAACTAGCTAAGCATGTGTGGATATGGGCCACTTACTCTTTGCTAATTACCTATGTGTTTGGTTTCTATTATCACTTAATAAGTTCATTTAGATAACATGGGTGGATTTTAGCCACTTACTTGCCTCCTAATTAAACTATGTGAATTTGTGACAATAAACTAAAAATTAGAACTATGAAAATAGCTAAACTAAAGTGCAGCTAAAACATGTCCTAACAGTCAAGGGACACCAAAACACAGTGCTGGTAGGTTTATTTCGTTAATGAAGTTAGTGCTCTCATCGTCTCAATGCCTATCCAGAAGCTTAACGAGCACTAGAGTGTCATTTTGAAGCTTTCCTTTATAAACCACACCAAAACCTCCTTTTCCCACTTTTTCTGCAAATTTGTTTGTGATCTTCTTCAGTTGTGAGAGTGAATATATGGTTGGAATTTGATCTGCATATTCCTTTAGGAATTCCTCCACCTTTGAAAGAGAGCATCAACAATAGGCTTTTCTGTTGGAAAATTAATCTCAACCACCGTGTTAAATTTTTTGACAACGACCATACCCCAAGTAAATATTTTGCAGGTTGCGGATTTATTTTGCATGCAAGGACATCATTTAAATGGAGTTTTGAACATGAGGAAAATTACCCATTCTGCAACACATCAAATAAATTAAAAGGAAAATGGAAATTTAATTCATGGTTGATAAAAACATATGGTTAAACATACTCTGCAACATAGAAAATCATTTTTGTATAATCACTCATACTGTGTACTATTTTTTGACTCTGTCATGAAATTAATATGTTGAAAATGTATGTTTTGATATAACAAATGATGCATAGTGGCGGTTGCAATTCTACAAATCCTGGTGAATGTATATCTATGTAAGAACACTTGTTTTACTACCGCAACCTCCATATGAATTACTTCTTGTGTTTTGGAATCATAATATCAAGTATTTTTATTTGGGATATGTTTATGGAAATTTTCAAATATTAGTTTTACCGCAACAACTTTGTTCTACTCTATTTTACTGTGAGTAAATTTGTTTTATTTTCTTTGCTCCATTATAGTTGTGCAAGTCAAGATGTTTTAATCTCCACCACTCCGTATTAAAACTAAGTCTCATGTGATTTAATCTCTGTGACTTTATTGTCTCAATTAATATCTTTCTGCAACTCTATGTGTTGAGGAAATATTCCCCTGTCTCAAATTTTTTAACATGGTATCAAAGCTAGTGAAAAATTTATCACTGTAAGAGCAAGTGTTTTTACAAGGAGTTAAAATTTGTTTTTGAGTGCATTTTATTTGAAACATATTTACCAGTAGGGAGAAAGTTTTTTTTACACAATGAAAATGGTAGTAACAAACACAAGCTTGACTAATCCACAAATACAGTAGTTTAATGGCAAAAATTACAATTATTAGTCTATAAGAATAAAGGCACTATTTTATTCACAACACATTTGGGAATTGGTGGAGAATGGTTTCCACAAACTAGTAGATGTAGTAGCATACAATGCTTTGACATAAGTAGAAAAGGATATTTTGAGGGGAAATAGGAAGAATGACTCAAAATCCCTCTTCTACATTTTTTAAGCATTTCACGAAAGTATCTTCCCAAGGATTGCAACAACAATGAAGTCCAAGAAAGCATGGGATACCCTCGAGATGGCTGCGTTGGTAAGTTTGGTACACAAGTGTATGAAAAACACCAATGCTTTATAGGAGTGATTGCTAACCTACAAGCAATGGTCACAGGAAAAAAGAGTTTGTTAGATGGTTAGTGGAAACATCATAACATGTAGAAGAAATAGTTTACGGAATATAGCATGCTACACACAAGAAGAGGAAACAAAACAAAAATTACACATAAACACAATCTCAATCACGTAAATGAGCTAATAATTCTAACTGAGAACGAATCCCCTCTTATTAGCCGCTGGTGGTAAAGAAGTGGTAGGCCGTTACACACTTGGAGTGAGTCCTTAGAGCTATGGAGCTCTAATACCGAAAGCAAGGAGGGCTCTCCCATTAAGTTATCTGCAGGCCTCTATCTTCTCCTCGAATGAGTGATTGGATGTCAGAAACTTGGTGCGCTTCTCCTTTGGGATTGAGATGTTGGATGGACAACAACTGGATCCCTTCACTCTCTTTTTGCTTGGACAACACACTGATGGTTTTCTCATGGGAAATTTGGCCAGCACAACAATGTGTTCTGAATTTTTCTTCTCATGGTGGAATTTTATAGGAAGAATTCAAATATTCTTCCCTCTCTTGGGAAATTTGTGGATAGTGACCCAAGGGTGGTGGTTGATTCCATTGTGTGCTCACTTGAGGTCTCAAGGTGGCTCTAGGTGGCTATATTTTGGAAACCTCAAGTGGAAAATCTTTTCCTGAAGTGTGCCAAGTGGTCCTGAATGCTGACCTTCCACCATACTATTATCGAAGAAAAATGTGCACGGAGCGCACTTTGATTGTTTCCTTTGTACAAAATTTGATAATTTTGCCTCTTGAATTTAGAGAAAGTTGAATTTTCTAGATTCTCTAATGTTTTTCAGCCCTATAAATCCTTCTGCTTGACATTTCATGATGTCTTATGCTTGTCCGATTTTCTAGTGATAACAGTGGCCTAAAATGCATGGAAAAGGTGAAGACATCAAAACTACAAATGCTGAGAAGAGATTTTGAGACAACTTGCATGAAATAGTTTGAGAATGTATACTCATTTTTTACACATTTAATTGGATTGGTTACCCAAGTCAGGTCTCATGGTGAGACACTTGAGGAAAGCAGAATAGTTGAGAAAATATTGAGAGGTCTTCCAACAAGATTTGATGCCATTGTTGTGGCCATAGAAGAGACAAAGGATCTCTCGCAATTTTCAGTGGATGAGCTTCATGCATCATTGATTTCTTATGAACATAGACTAAACAGAGAAAAAAACTCTTGATTGGAGCATGATTTCAAGACACAAGTTTCATTTGGTCAAGGTAGAGGTCGAGGAAGATTAGATAATAGAGGAAAAGGTAGAATCCCACATAGAGGTGGAAGAAGAAGCCCTTCAAGTTCAAGTGGAAGGGGCGGCAATCAAAATCCAAGTCAAGGCTCAAGCCAAAATCAAGCAGAAGGACAAATGTATGATAAATCTCAAGCTCAATGTCAGTATTGTAAAAAGTATGGTCATTATGAAAATGAATGTAGAAAGAAGCAAGATGCCATAAGTAACAAAACAAGTACAAATTTCATAAAGGAAAATCAGAACCATGATAGCATGTTTGTAGCTTGTAATGTAACAGAATAAAAAAAGGAGATGCATGGTTTCTGAATTCAAGGTGTAGCAACCACATGACTGGGAACAACAAAATTTTTTCCAATCTAGATGAAAATGTGAAATCAGAAGTGACATTAGGGACTCATAGAAAAGTCTTTTTCATGGGAAAAGGAAGAGTCTATATTCTAACAAATAAGGGAGAGAAGAAGTATATTTTAGATGTTTACTTTTTCCCTGGTTAGAAACATAACCTCATAAGAATTGGATAGCTCATGCAAAAGGGCTATAATGTCTTTTTCAAAAATGATGTGTGCACAATTTTGGATAAGTCTCCGAGCAGACAATTGATTGAAAATTTTCAGATGATAAACAATAGAATCTTTCCTCTCAAGTTAAAATCAGATTTGAAGGAAGAATGTGCTCAAGCACAACTGTCGATGAATTCACAAGAGGATGAAAGAAAAATTTAAGATGTCACACAAGAAAACTTTCAAGCAGAAATTAAGGATGAAAATTGGTTATGGCATTTGAGATTTCGCCATCTCAACTTTGGAGGTTTGAATTAGTTGCACAATAAATACATGGTGAAGGGATTACCATTCATAAAAAATTTGGACAACCTGTGTGAAGGATGCATCTTGGGAAAAAAACATAGAGAATCATTTATAGCATGAAAGTCAATAGGGGAAAAGGCACCTTTGGATATTTTCCATTCAGATTTATGTGAACCAATGCGGACACCATCAATTGGGGGAAGCTATTATATTTTGACATTCATAGATGACTACACAAGGAAGACATGGGTCTACTTCCTCAAACAAAAAAGTGAAGTGTGTGAGTGCTTTTGCCAATACAAATCTCTTGTTGAGAAGAACAATAGACACTACATCAAAGTGTTGAGGACTGACATAGGCGACGAATACATCTCAAATGAACTCCTACATTTTTTTAGGGAGAATGGAATTCATAAACAATTTAAAACAAAAGATACACAGAAAAATTGTGTCACGGAAAGGAAGAATAGGACCATTATGGAAATGGCAAGGAGTATGTTGAAGAAAAAGAATTTTCGAAATGATTATTGAGCTGAAGTTGTTTATTGTGCATCATATATCATTAATAGGTGTCCAACCAAGAGCATTAATAACATAGTTCCTGAAGAGGAATGGAGTGGAAGAAATCATAATGTCACTCACATGGGAGTGTTTGGATGTGTGGCATATGCACATGCCCCGGATGAGTTGAGGAAGAAGTTGGACAGCAAGGGGGATAAATGTATATTTGTTGGATACAATGATGAATCCAAGGCATGAAAGCTCTACAATCCATCAACCAAGAAGTCATAATCAACACCACAAATATCACGCAGTCAAGAAAGTTATTTTCCAAGCACACCACAAATATTTTCAACTCCATCTACATCAAGCACAACACCAAGTGACATGTGAAGCCCATATTCCGCAAGCATAAGAGGACAAAAATTCAGAAATTTAAGTGAAATTTATGAGCAAAATGATGTTGATAGTAGTGTTGGTATGAATTCCTTATTTGCATTGCTTTGTCATGTGGATAACCCAATCCATTTTAAGGATGTTGTCAAAGAAGAGAAATAGGTTGTGAAAATGGATCAAGAAATAGAAGCAATAGAAAAGAATGACACATGGGAGTTAGTGAACCTTCTGCGAGGAAAAGAAGTCATTGGAGTGAAGTGGGTCTATAAGTCCAAGAGAAACATTGAAGGAAAGATTTAAAGGCATAAAGCAAGGCTAGGTGTCAAAGGATACAAGCAGAAACATGGAAGAGATTATGCGGAGACATTTGCACCAGTCGCGAGGATGGAGAAAGTGCGTACAATGTTGTCAATTGTCGTGCAACACAAATGGAAAGTATATGAAATGGACGTAAAATCAATGTTATTGAATGCAGTGTTGAAAGAGGAGGTATATGTTGTGCAACCACCTAGTTATGAGGTAGAAGGCCAATAAGACAATATGTATAGGTTGAGGAAAGCTCTCTATGGGTTGAAGAAATCACTGTGTACATGGTATAACATAATAGATGTTTACTTGGTGGAAAATGGGTTTGAAAAATGTGATAGTTAGCCTACTCCCTACATCAAAGAAAGTGACGGTAAGCTTCTTATTGTTGCTTTCCATGTATATTATTTGATTTTTACAGGGAGTGATGATTTCCTCATTGTTGATTTCAAAGAATTCATGAAAAGTGAGTTTGAAATGACTGAATTGGGGTTATTAAGATATCTTTTGGGCATAGAAAAGCAAGAAGAAAATGGTATTTTTATCTCTCAAGAAAAGTATGGTGCATACATTGTAGAGAGGTTTAAGATGAAGAAAAACAAACCAACACCAACTCCAAAATTCAAGGGGTTGAAGTTGAGCAAGGAATATTGCAGCAACAATGTCAATCCGACATTATACAAAAGTATGATGGGCAGCTTAAAATATTTGACCACAACTAGGCCTGACATAATGCATGTAGTGAGTTTGGTGTCAAGGTTCATACAAACACCTAAAGAGAGACACATTGGCAAGTAGAAAAAATGATTTTAAAGTATGTCAATGGGACAAAGGAGTATGGTATCTTGTACACTGCAACAGATGATTTTAGGCTAGTTGTTTACACTGATAGTGACTAGGCAGGAAGTGTTGATGATAGAAAGAGCACGTCAGGATATGTTTTTTGTTTAGGCTAGGGAGCCATTTCATGAGCCTCCAAGAAGCAACCTATAGTGTCATTGTCAACAACAAAAGCTGAATATGTCGCCACAACATCAACAACGTTTCAAGAAGTTTAGATGAGAATAATATTGTGGGATTTATGCCATGAACAAGATGGAAAAACAAATATTTTTGCAACAACAGTTCCGTAATTGCACTATCAAAGAATTTGGATTTTCACAAGAGCACAAAGAACATTGATGTTAAATATCATTTTATAAGAGAATTAGTTAACAATTGTGAGATTGTGTTGCAGCACTGTAGGTCAGAAGAACAATTTGCAGACATATTCACAAAGCCATTGGCACATGAAAATTTTGTTTATCTCATAGATTCTTTGGGAATGGTCAATGGTGGCAGTTGTGATTAAGGAGGATTATTGGAAAAATAATCTCAACCATCACATTAAATTTTATGACAACAACCATACCTCAAGTAAATATTTTGCAGGTTGAGGATTTAGTTTGCAGGCAAGGACATAATTTAAATGGAGTTCTCAATAGGAGGAAAATTACCCATTCCACAACACATCAGATAAAGTAAAAGACAATTGGACATTTAATTCATGGTTGGTAAAAACGCATGGTCAAACATTAACTCCCCAAAATAGAAAATCATTTTTATATTGTTCTACTTTGTTTTACTGTGAGTAAATTTGTTTGATTTTCTTTGCTTCATTATAGTTTCCCAAGTCAATATGTTTTAATATTCGTGAATCTGTATTAAAAATAAGTCTCATGTGATTTAATATCCACGACTGTATTGTCCCGATTAAAATCTTTATGAAACTCTCTGTGTTGAGGAAAACTACCCCTATCTCAAATTTTTTAACAATTTCTCCTCTTAGCATATAACGTTATACCCTATCA
>JAXQQM020072867.1:0-93229 GCA_034641835.2 Pinus albicaulis
AATTAATTGTAATTTTTCTCATTGGCCTTGATGCCATCCTGTACAGCTCCATTCTTATTTTAATACCCAAGAGGTGATTTTTGAAATACTTTCATATCTAGTTTTCATATCTGGATTTCACATTTCAAGTTGACAATATAACAGATAAGTTGACAATTTTTTCAAATGAAAATCTAGATAAAAGCATGGCTGTCTTTGTCAATGATTTTTGGAATACCTCTTATCGTCTAAATTATTAAAATATGAGTTCTGATTTGTTGCATTGTTTGTCAAACCACCTTTTTTGTTGCAGTATTTGTAAAAACCAAAGTTTGATAATATAAGTTTATTAATGTCCAGCAAATGATCAAAGGAGTATGTCAATGGGAAGACCAAGGGTTAGCTCAACTGGTTTTTTTTCATGTTGTTGGGCATCTGCCTAGTTCAACCCTCCTGGTTAGGCACACTAGTCTATGACTTTAGCGAACAGGGTTACTAGGGATGCCATCCACAAACATGAGGAAGCATCTCTTGGGTTTCCCCACAAGGTTTTCCTTGGGGAAAATGTTAGGTCAATGGGATTATAAGAGTACATCACTAGCCAAAATACAATGTGGAAGTGTGGAAGTGTGGACTATAAAGATGCTAAAAATCATATCAAAACAGATTTTTAATTGTGCTAGAAGCAGAACAACAAGAGAAGATAAGAAAGTACATGACTCGGAGTGGAGATAAAGTAATTACAAGAAAAAGATAATATGTATGATATCTGAGGACCAAAGGAACTTTAGTTTGAACTAGTCATGGTATGCTAGTGCTGACAGGTGAGGACGAGCAATTAGATCAAGGGGGGTCTCCCTGCTAGAGTCCTCAATGACCGCAAAATTTTTTTTGGACTAGTGGATGATGTCCTTTGGAGTGTGTCTGGGACTGATAGGGCTCTACAGTATGATCCTTGTGGGAAGCCCAAATTTGAGCAAGCTCTCCTAACATCCAGGCATGGAAAAATTCTCCTGATGGATGGTTGGCTGTGTGGATTTGGGGGCACCCAGCTCCAAGGCCTTGTCGAGTTGTCTACTAAATTGTCTTGTTGGTAAAATGGTGTGCACGTGTGGCCTGGAACAACAACTCCATAAGGACCTTGTGAGGTAAGTGACTAGTCCACTCCTTTCCCATATGGGAAGGGGATATTGAGAAATATATGCACAGATCGACAAAATAATTGTATTAGCGCTGAGAACTCTATTATCACAGTGGTTTGTGAAGCTTTCCAATGAATGAACAAAATGTATTTCATTCTGAAAGTACCCTATAATATATTCTACTATCCTATTATCAACTATATAATTTAGTTTAACTAATTATATAAATGGATGCAAATTAATGCTTATTTAGAGTCTTGTTGATCAAAATAATAGTTTATTGCACCTATATTTTATAGTATTATAGTATTTTGGTATTAAAAATAATATCTTCTAAAATTTGGGTTTCGAAAATTGTTGATAACTTCTTGACTGAAGTGCTTGAGTCTCTCCAAGGAGATGCAATGAGTCACAAATCAATCAAAGTAAGGCAGCAAGCTTCACATTAACAAATCAGCCATATCTTCATCTTCTACTAGCTTCTTAACAACATGAAAGATATTATGAATCTTGCTGCCTTGGGGCAACTCCAACTCATATGCAACTTGCCCAATCCTGCATATCACCCTGTATGGCCCATAAAAGCGGGGCTTAAGCTTCTCCGTCCCCTTCTGCTTAAGCGAAGACTGTCGGTATGGCTGCAGTCGCAGGTAGACCAAGTCCCCTACCTCAAAGTGTCTCTCCACCCGACCCTTATCAGCATACAGCTTCTGCTGATTCTGTGCTGTGGCTATGTTGTCCTTGAGAGCTCGGAGGATATCTTGGCTCTCTTGGATCCATATCTTGGCTCTCGAAGCCCTGCTAGCACCAAACATCATGTCCACAAAAGATAAGGGATGATATCCATACAAAGCATAGAAAGGTGACATACCAATGGACATGTGATGCGTCGTGTTGTAGCAGTACTCGCCCAGATGCAGCCACTTCAGCCATGCCCTCTGCTGCCCACTGACATATTTACGCAAGTAGCCCTCCAGCCACTTGTTAACTATCTCTGTCTGCCCGTCCGTCTGGGGGTGATAACTAGTGCTTGGTGTCAACTCCGTCCCCACTAGCCGGAAGAGCTCCTGCCAGAATCCGCCCATGAAGCGGCTGTCCCTGTCGCTGACAATGGTCTTAGGTAGACCATGTAACCTGAAAATCTCCCTGAAGAACAGCTCAGCCACCTGCGCTGCTGTGTGGTGTGCGGATATGGCAAAAAAATGAGCATACTTCGTCAGTCGATCAACGACGACAAAGATGCAGTCCTTGCCCTGCACCATGGGCAACCCTGTGATGAAGTCCATCGATATGCTCTCCCATTTCCCCTCTGGAATGGGAAGAGGCTGCAACAACCCTGCGGGATGGCTCATCTCTCCCTTGTTCCTCTGACAAACATCGCACTCCCTGACATGCTGGAGTACGTCCTCCTTGAGGCCCTTCCATGAGAACCTCTCCCGGATAGCCCTGTAAGTCTTGGTGAACCCCTGATGGCCCGCCAATGGAGAATCGTGTGAAGCCTGGAGTATCTTCTTCTTGAGTTGAGATCCCTCAGTCAAGAAGATCCTATCCCTGTAATAGATGATCTCGTCGACCACCCTGTACCTGTCATTTGCGACCTGCCCATCCAACACCTCACACGCAAACCTGTCCTTCGAGTACTCTACCAGCAGTCGAGCCCTCCAATCAGCGTCCAAGCTCATAAGAGATAACGTGGCCGGTCTACGAGAAAGGGCATCAACTACCACGTTATTCTTGCCTTTGACGTACTCTATGTCAAAGTCATAGGCTTGGATCTTACTGATCCACTTCTGCTGTCTCTCCTGCAACTGCTTCTGCTCCAGAAAGTACCTCAGGCTGTTGTGATCTGATCTCACCCTGAATCTGCTGCCCACTAGATACTGCCGGTATTTGGCCAAGGCATGCATGATGGCCAACATCTCCTTGTCGTATATGGAATACAACCTCTCATGCGGAAGGAGCTTCCGGCTCTCAAAAGCTATCGGGTGACCGCCCTGCATCAAAACTGCACCAATCCCCTCTCCTGATGCATCACACTCGAGGACAAATGGCTGTGTGAAATCAGGCAATGCCAGCACGGGGCAGCTGCTCATCACCTCCTTGAGCTTATCAAAAGCTCGCTGTGCTGTGTCCGACCAATTGAATGCCCCCTTCCTCGTCAAATCTGTGAGGGGTGCAGCAAGCTGTGAGAAGCCCTTGACGAACTTCCTGTAGTATGTGCAAATGCCAATAAATCCCCGAAGCTCAGTCACATTCCTCGGCTCTGGTATCCGACCAACTGAATGCCCCCTTCCTCGTCAAGTCTGTGAGAGGTGCAGCAAGCTGTGAGAAGCCCTTGACGAACTTCCTATAGTAAGTGCAAAGGCCAATAAATCCCCGAAGCTCAGTCACATTCCTCAGCTCTGGCCAATCTCTGATGGCCCTGATTTTCTCCTCGTGGACTTTCACCCTGTCCACTCCTATAATATGCCCCAAGTACAGCATCTCCGTCAAGCCGAACTCACATTTGGAGAGCTTGACATAGAACTGCTGCTCCTCCAAGATGCGCAAAACTGTCTCAATGTGTTGGAGATGCTCCTCCCAAGTCCTGCTATATATAAGTATGTCATCGAAGAAGACCAGCACAAACTTCCTCAGATGACCCCTGAAAATGTGGTTCATGCACGACTGAAAGGTAGCGGGTGCATTGGTCAGCCCGAAAGGCATGACCAGAAACTCGAAGTGCCCATAATGACACCTGAAAGCGGTCTTGGGAATTTCTTGTTCCCTCACGCGTATCTGATGGTACCCGGATCTCAAGTCAATCTTTGAGAAGAACCGTGCTCCTCTCAACTCATCCATCAGCTCATCGATCCTGGGAATGGGGTACCTGTTCTTCAGGGTCTTCTTATTCAGAGCCCTGTAGTCAATGCACATTAGCAATGTGCCGTCCTTCTTCTTCACCAACACCACGAAAGAAGCAAAAGGACTCGTGCTCGGCCGAATGTGACCAAGGGCCAGCAACTCTTGAATAGCACGCTCTATCTCATCCCGATAGGCCTTGGGATGCCTATACAGTGTGGTGATCACTGCCTGTATACCCTGCTCAAGCTCAATAGTATGCTCAAACCCCCGATCCGGTGGCTGCCCTGGTGGAATATCCCCAAATGCGCCACCTTCGAGGAATAATTGTAGCTCGGGATGCCGTCGGCTTTGTATCCCGCACGCCTGCGAAGCTGCAGCTCTGCACAACCCACTCTATGCCTCCACATTTGTCGCACGGTTGTCCGAACACGCGACAACGGCTCGGTGAGGGGGGCCCCATCACTCTTGTCCCCAATCTCTCTTTAAATGTCTCCTTACAAGTTAAGGGAGATGAATCTATTATAAATGAGGATGACAAATCCAGGAGACACAGCTAAAACATCAAATACTTATAAAATGAACGAGATTCCACAGATCTAGATTAGATATCACGTTAAGACCAGTGCCTTAAACAGAATCCCGTTATGCAATTATAAACCAGTAAGTGATGACTAACTGCTGCTTATTAAAACACGATTCAATTGAAAAAACACCATAACCATGAATGAAAATGCCAGATGTTCGTAATATTTCCAGATTTATGACGCTTCAATTAATTTCGATCTAGAAAATTTCTCTATAGTCAAATCTTTAGATAAAAATTTCAAATGCACATTTGACTATGGAAAATTTTGAAATTTTTTGTATTTTAATTTTTTTTTAGGATTTTTGAAAATTTTTAATTTTTTTTTTTTTAATTTTTTTATTTATTTTTAAGACAAACTAAAATTTTAAATCTAAGTTAAAACACAACTAGAATTTAAAATCTAAGTTAAAACTAAGTTAAAACTAAACTAAGCCCAAAAGTTAGAAATTAAAAACTAAATCTGAAACACAAATTTAAAAATTAAACTAAGTTACAATTAGAATAAATCTAAATCTAAAACAAAAAAAGAAATCTAAAACAAAATTAAAACGAAACTACAAAACTAACACTAAAACACAATTAAAATTTAAGTTAAGATTGAACTAAGCCTATAATTAAAAAATGAAAACAATCGAATTAGAACTAAACTAAAATAAAAATAAAAATGGAAACCCCAAATCCTAACGCTAAAGTAAACTAACGCAATCTAATATTTAGAGCTACACTAAACCTAAGCCAGAACTAAAACAAAACCTTTACAAAAATAATGAAACGATAAGAAATTTAACGCGTATACATGTAGTAAGGGTTTTTCAAAAAATATGTATGCGTTTTGATTTTATGCAGCTGCAGGTCGACGTGAAGAGGGCTACGAGGGTTCAGCTGACGCAGAGGAGGAGTATGGATGCGGGCACAGTCCTGTCGTTTTTTATGATGCGTTTGTTTGCAGGTTAGACGGATGGCGAGAGGAGAGACTAGGGCACGGACAGTAGCGTGAAAGCTCGAGGCTGGATGGCGGCAGAGGAAATCGACGGGCAGAGAGGATATACGAATTTTTTGTGTTTTGGTTTTGCAGATTGGATGGAATTGAGCACGATGGCAGCGGCAAGGGAAAACGCAGGTTAAACTGACGTGAGGAGCAGATGTTTGAATGCAGGTCGAGGGTTAACGTCCAAGGCAGGGGCAGCGTTTGCAATAGAGGAGCAGATAAACCCAGTAAAAACGTCCAGCAAAAAAAAAAAAAAAATTCAATTTTTCCCTCTCAAAACTCAGATTTTATGCTCAAATTTTATGCTCTCTTGAATTGAAACCATGCCCAGATTCATCCACAGTAATAATTTGAGGCCAGATCTGGCCTTTGGAGGCTAGATCTGCCTTAAATTTAAAAAAAATTTCGATTTGAACCTGTAACCTGCAACAATCAGTCAGATCCGCAGATATACACACCAATTTAATGATTAAACCCTGACAATCCTGAGAAATTTACAAATTTACAACTAATTTACAATTTAAAACCCTCAAGGTCAGATCTGAATCCTTTTAGCACAATTTTCAGAAGTTTAAAATTTTTAGTGAGAGGCACAAGCCTTCGAAACCCTGCAAAATCACAAATATCGTAAGATAGACCCGGAATTTAACAAATAAAGAGCTTATCAGATTTATGCTTATTGAGAGTCGGCTGGTCCAACCGAAGACTTCTCCAGACGCCCAACTTTAAAAAAAAAATTTCCCTGCACACTTAGATCTGAACTTTAGATTGATAGAGATTTAAGAAAACAACATGAGACCCTTAGAAAAATCAGAATGTTATTTTATAAACCCAGAAAACTGCACAAGATACCTGTATGCAGATTAATCCATGGAGGCCATCAATCATAAAATGCAAGAAACCAAGTAGCAGAGTTTAGAGACAATTCACCACATAGATCTGAGAAGGAACATCCAGATTTGTAACCCCAAAGTCTTTAGCTTTATTCCTCAAAAAGTTTACAAGAGCTTCTAAGAGCAAGTGCACGATTCTGAGATCGGATGATTCAAGAATGACAAAGACCTCTAAATTTATAGGACAAGATCTCTAACGGCTAGTTTGGATAATCCTCGTCAAAATAATCTCAACCGTCCAAAAGATTTAATTATCTTTTAATCCAGAACGTTGAAATTAAAATTTTGGGGAAAAAACGAATTTATCATTTAATTCAATTTTAATTAACTCAAAAATACTATTTTTGAGTTAATTACCCCAAAATTTTGACCTAGACTTAACCACCAGGGCCCAAGGGTCCAATATTTCTTAAAATTCTCAATATTCCCTTGGCCTGGGGCTGTCAAAATCATTTTCCAAGGACCAACAAATTTTTCCTTTAAAGATTTAATCCTAATTTAGGACCCTAAATTAATTAAATTTCTGGTTTAGGATTTTATTAATTAATTGACCAGAAAATTTAATTAATTGACTAAGAAGGGATTATAATTATTTTTCCAACCCTCTTTTACATGAGATAATACATTTACATACATGAAGGGGGAAAACCCATTTGTATAGACCCTCAAATAAATACCCAATTCTGTGACTCAAAATATGATCTAGTAGACCAAGTAGTTCAAACTACTTTTACAAGGACTCGATAGAAACACTAGGACTCACTTAGCATGCTGATGACAAAATCCACCCTAGCTTTGGGGTGAGGCTGGAGGGAAAAACTCTGCCGATCACTTTCGTGAATCAGTGAGACAAAAAACCTCCTAGAATGGAAGTCATCAACAACATACTAGGCTTACCTAGGCTATTACATACACTGACGGTCTTACTTAGATCATTTACATCATAACAATGCAGAATGGGTTTACATCATTTATAACAATGTCAACTGTCGATGAAATCTGGATGATGGAATCTGAATGGCGCAACCACGTCGAGCATGACGAATCCCATTTGAAAAAATGGGGGTGTACTGCTATGGGGTAGTTGACGAAGTGTGGTCAACATCTGGCTCTACTTGGGGACACGTTGCTTCGTTGAAGGAATGTGAGAATCCAGAATCTGCATCCAAGCAACACACAAGATTACATAAGTAGCATCCATCCAAATATCATCATATAACATTAAGCTCATGAAAAATAGAAGCTCTTCTTTTATTTATTATTCTATTTAACATGAAAAGTAAATCTACTCTAACTGCAAAATGAAATGCTGAAATAACGAGGAGTAAGGTTAGAAATACGATACAGAGGATGCCCTGTGGCATCAGATGTGCTCAATATAGTGTATGCTAAGCATTTGCCTACTTTTAGGCAAGTCTGTTGGCTGCTTTTCAGATGTGCCATGGCCGATCTTGCATAATGTAGGACTCTGTCTTATCCGAATGTCAAGCTGCTCTCGACCATCAGACGAATCAAACCGCTTACTTCTTCCTTTCTTCTTCTTTCTCTTCGTCCGAGTGGGTTGTGATGTCAGCAATGAGACTACTGTAGATGTCTTGTCCTTATCTTGAAATTCCTTGTACAAAACCTTTGATGAACCTGGAGCGCAACCAATCTTATTTTGAATATACTCTGTTAAAGGTGACACATAAGCTTGGTGTTTCTCAACGTCCTTTGTAGCCATAGTTAACTCTTCCTTAATGGGAAAAGTGACCTCTGTGTGATGAGATGGAAACTGCTTCAACAAACTGGGAGGCTTATGATCTGTTGACAAATCTGACCTGGGTTGGAAATCTTGCATGTGTGATCGTTCCATTTTTTCTAACTTCTTTTGTATGGAACTCATCTCCCTGGCATGCCTTTCTTCAATAGTTGACAAATTGTGTTGAAGAGACATCTGATTAGAATGATTAACTTCCATCATTTTTAACCTGTTTTCCATGACATTTATTTCCTGTGCATGACTTTCTTCTAAGGTATTTATCCGCTTCTGAAGATTGATCTGGTTAGCTTCCATGTTTTGAATCATCTTATCATTATCTGCTTTCATGGCCATGAAGAAATTTTGCATACAGTTCATCTCTTTCTCATGATTTGTTTTCATGATCGTCATTTCCTTGATATGTTTTTCTTCTAAGGCCAATAACTTACACTGCATAGAACCAATTTCCCTGGCGTGATCCACTATGATTTTTTCTTGATTAAGTTCCATATTCTTAATGATTTGAGCCTGGTTGGCCTCCATATTCTTGATTACCTGAGCTTGATTTAGCTGTATGTCCTTAACCATCTGAATCAATTCACTAACAAGATTCTTATCGTTATCAACACTGGTTTGACAATTTTTTTTTGTTTCACCACTATCATGGGTTTGTGCTGTCATGGTACAAGTGGATTGGTCCCGAGAATTGTCTGGAAAACTCCTGCTGATAGCTGAATCTTCTACAAAATCAATTTCATTATTTTGCATAATATTGGAAACACAAGGCGGGTCATTTTGCTTTATATATTTATCTGTAAAAGCATTGATGATGTCTTGTAAACAATACTCTCCAGGACAATTTCGAAACCAATCGATAGCATCACCTTTTAAAGAGTAGCCAAAGACACGTATCTTGACATCTTCATGATTATATTGTGAAGGACGACAATATTTATGTATAAAAAGTTTGACCATCCTTAGATGTATAAAAGCAGTGCCTGGACCACCACCTGAGAAAAAAGACAATTTTGAAGTGGCCTCTTCCGGCATGCCATGAAAGATGTCATCCATGATATCGTTTTAAGATTTTAGAAACAGATCCGTGTTCAAGAATAGTCAAAAGGTCCTCAAGAAGCGAACTTCTTGGCAGGAACTCTTGTAAGAAATAAAAGAATTGGAGTCGCCACTTGAACATGAAACTAATTCTAAAAATAGAAGAAGTAATCGAGAGATAGCAGATGGATATCAAGGAAAGATTTCTTGTCTGGGAGTAATAAAATGAATAAGTGGAGTCGCCACCCAAACAAGAAGCCAACCAAAATGTCCAGGTGCTAAAGATACGATACGATGATGAAATGATTAGCGATATGACGAAAGATAAGACGATGAAAATATGAAGAGATGAAAGACGCCAGAAAATGTGATCCCTTGTGACAGGCTAATGAATGGCGAAAGAAGATTTGAAGATTATAAAATGTCGTTAAGACCAAGGACAGAAAAACTCTATCCCCGGCAACGGCGCCAAAAAATGTTGTCGCACAGATTGTTCAGGGCACCGCGACAACGGTTCAGACTGGGCGCTGTCACTCTTATCCCCAATCTCTCTCTTTAAACTGTCTCCTTGCAAGTTAAGGGAGGTAGACCCTATTATGAATGAGGATGACAAATCTAGGAGACACAGCTAAAACATCAAATACTTATAAAATGAACGAGATTCCACAGATCTAGATTAGATATCACGTTAAGACCAGTGCCTTATGGAGTCAAACAGAATCCCGTTATGCAATTATAAACCAGTAAGTGATGACTAACTGCTGCTTATTAAAACACGATTCCAATTGCAAAAAACACCATAACCATGAATGAAAATGCAGGATATTAATATGTTTGATTTCAAACGCTTCTTCAATTAATTTACAGTCTAGAAAATTTCTCTATAGTCAAATCTTTAGATAAAATTTCAAATGCACATTTGACTATGGAAAATTTTGAAATTTTTTTTTTTTATATTTTTTTTTGTATTTTAATTTTTTTTAGGATTTTGAAAATTTTTAATTTTTTTTTAATTTTTATTTATTTTAATTAAACTAAAATTTTAAATCTAGGTTAAAACACAACTAGAATTTAAAATCTAAGTTAAAGCTAAGTAAAAAAACTAAACTAAGCCCAAAAGTTAGGAAATTAAAAACCTAAATGCGAAATACAAATTTAAAAATTAAGCTAAGTTCACAAATTAGAATAAATCTAAACCTAAAACAAAAAAAGAAATCTAAAACAAAATTAAAACGAAACTACAAAACTAACACTAAAACACAATTAAAATTTAAGTTAAGATTGAACTAAGCCTATAATTAAAAAATGAAAACAATCGAATTAGAACTAAACTAAAATAAAAATAAAAATGGAAACCCCAAATCCTAACGCTAAAGTAAACTAACGCAATCTAATATTTAGAGCTACACTAAACCTAAGCCAGAACTAAAACAAAACCTTTACAAAAATAATGAAACGATAAGAAATTTAACGCGTATACATGTAGTAAGGGTTTTTCAAAAAATATGTATGCGTTATGATTTTATGCAGCTGCAGGTCGACGTGAAGAGGGCTACGAGGGTTCAGCTGACGCAGAGGAGGAGTATGGACGCGGGCACAGTCCTATCCTTTTTTATGATGCGTTTGTTTGCAGGTTAGACGGACGGCGGGAGTAGAAGAGCTGACGGCTTTGAAGATTTGAATGCGTTTTCAGTTTGCAGGCAGCTCGATGGATGGCAGCGTGAGGAGCTTGGACGCCAGGGTGCGTTTGTTTGTCAGCAATTCGATGGACGGATGTCAAGGGTTGAGCTTGAACGCAGACGTGGAGAATGGAAGGTAAGATGGAGGGATTCGATGGGTCTTCAAGCAGAAAAATGGCAGCGTATAGGGTTTGATCGGCAAAGGAAATGAGGGCGGATACAGCAGAGGAGGTAATTCGAGGGTAGAAGGATCGATGGAGAGGATAAAGGACAATGGAATGGAAGGCAAAGTGGAGAAACGCTGGACGGAGGAGGACGAGGCAGCATTGAGAGTCTGACAGTGATCTTGCAGAGGCAAAATAATCTTGATAAACCCTGTACATACAAATTCCCCAGCAAACTCAGAATTTTCTTCAATTCATGCCCAGATTTATATGCTCTTTGAACTCAATAATGTTCAGATTTGCCCACAGTGGCAGATTGAGGCCAGATCTGGCCTTTGGAGGCTAGATCTGCCCTAGATCTCTTAAAAAAAATTTCGATTTGAACCTGTAACCTGCAACAATCAGTCAGATCCGCAGATATACACACCAATTTAATGATTAAACCCTGACAATCCTGAGAAATTTACAAATTTACAACTAATTTACAATTTAAAACCCTCAAGGTCAGATCTGAATCAGTTAAGCACAATTTTCAGAAGTTTAAAATTTTAGTGAGAGGCACAAGCCTTCGAAACCTTGCAAAATCACAAACATCGTAAGATAGACCCGAAATTTAACAAATAAAGAGCTTATCAGATTTATGTTTATTGAGAGTCGGCTGGTCCAACCGAAGACTTCCCCAGACGCCCAATCTTAAAAAAAATTTTATTTTAACATGGAGTCCAGGACCAGATTGATAGAGATTTAGAAAACAACATGAGACCATAGAAAAATCGAATGTTGTTGTAAACCAGAAAAGCTTGCGCAAGATACCTATGTGGATTAATCCATGAAGGCCATCAACCATAAGATCTACGAAAACAAAGTAGTAGAGTTCAGAGACAATTCACCACATATATCTGAGAAGGAACATCCAGATTTGTAACCCCAAAGTCTTTAGCTTTATTCCTCAAAAAGTTTACAAGAGCTTCTAAGAGCAAGTGCACGATTCTGAGATCGGATGACCCAATAATGACAAAGACCACTAAATTTATAGGACAAGATCTCTAACGGCTAGTTTGGATAATCCTCGTCAAAATAATCTCAACCGTCCAAAAGATTTGATCATCTTTTAATCCGGAGCGTTGAAATTAAAATTTTGGAGAAAAAACGAATTTATCATTTAATTCAATTTTAATTAACTCAAAAATATTACTTTTGAGTTAATTACCCCAAAATTTTGACCTTGACTTAACCACCAGGGCCCAAGGGTCCAATATTTCTTAAAATTCTCAATATTCCCTTGGCCTGGGCTGTCAAAATCATTTTCCAAGGACCAACAAATTTTGTCTTTAAAGATTTAATCCTAATTTAGGACCCTAAATTAATTAAATTTCTGGTTTAGGATTTTATTAATTAATTGACCAGAAAATTTAATTAATTGACTAAGAGGGGATTATAATTATTTTTCCAACCCTCTTTTACATGAGATAATACATTTACATACATGAAAGGGGAAAACCCATTTGTATAGACCCTCAAATAAATACCCAGTTCTGCGACTCAACATATGATCTAGTAGACCAAGTAGCTCAAACTACTTTTACAAGGACTCGATAGAAACACTAGGACTCACTTAGTATGCTGATGACAAAATCCACCCTAGCTTTGGGGTGAGGCTGGAGGGAAAAACTCTGCCGATCACTTTCGTGAATCAGTGAGACAAAAAACCTCCTAGGATAGAGATCATCAACAACATACCAGGCTTACCTAGGCTATTACATACACTGACGGTCTTACTTAGATCATTTACATCATAACAATGCAGAATGGGTTTACATCATTTATAACAATGTCAACTGTCGATGAAATCTGGATGATGGAACTTGAATGGCGCAACCACGTCGAGCATGACGAATCCCATTTGAAAAAATGGGGGTGTACTGCTATGGGGTAGTTGACAAAGTGTGGTCAACACCTCCCTTGCGGAAGGTCGCCTCCATCCTATGTGCCGACACTGTCTGAGGCGGGTATGTGTGCTGTCCCCGTATCTTCTCATGCCTCCCTGTCTTGGGATCATCCCACTCCATCTCTAGGGCCTTCCAATCTGTCGTGACCTTCCCCAGAGTAATGAGCCACTGAACACCCAATATCAGGTTGGTGTCCGGAATATCTACCACAAAGAAATGATCTGTCAATGTATAAGTGCCCATCGTCACCGATAACTCTGGGACATACCGAGCACATGCCATAGTCTGATCTCCTGGGACCAAGACGGAAAATCCATCAAAACCCTCCGTCTGTATGCCTCTCCGCTCAACCATCTGAGCATTAATAAAGTTGTGGGTGGCCCCACTATCAACCAAGACTGAGACCCGCTGTCCCCGTACTGTCCCCCGTACGCGCAGCGTCAAGTACTTGGGAACTCCCCGCAATGCGGCTAGAGCTCCTCCAGTAGGTGCAAATGATGCCCCACCTGCTGCGGGCGGTGGAGGTGGTAAGGTACCCTGCGCTGCATAACAATCTCCTGCCTCCACGTCATCCCCTTCATCCTCTTCCCCGCTGCTCTCGGAGAAGACCTCAATGAAATGTGCTTTCCCTGCAGCACACCTATGTCCCGGTGCCCATGGCTCCTGGCAAGTGAAGCACAACCACTTCCTCCTCAGCTCTCTCCTGGCCTCATCATCAAACTGCCCTCGCCCAGGATTCGCCTTGGGAGGCGGAATCCTCGTGTCCTTCCCCTTAGGCTGGAAGGCCTGTCTCTGGGGATAAGGTGTCCGAGTCCTGGGTAAGACATCCTGTAAATCCCGAGTCCTGCTGATGGCATCCTGAAGGGTAGCTGGTCTAGTCGACCGGACTAGGCCACAAAGTGGCTCTGACAACCCCTCCACAAACATGTAAACCATCCGAGCCGCAGATAAATCAGGTACCATCACCGAAACCCGCAAGAAATCTGAAATGTAAGTCTCTGCGCTCCCAGTCTGTTTGAGCTTTGTCATCTCAACAAAGTGCTGCTCCGGATCCCTCCTGTCAAAACGCTCTATCACCCTCCTGGTAAACTCGGCATATGTCGTCACTTTAGAATGTCCGAGTGTCGTCATCCCATGAAACCACCAGTCCTAGGCCTCACCATCCAGATGTAATGTTGCCACCTTAATGGCCTCTGACTGCGACATCTGGTTAAGCTGGAAATAGATGTCCAACTTCTCCACCCAAGACTTTGCCGAACTGTTTGATGAGCCATCAAACGTGGGCAAATGAAATCTGCTAGCTGCATGGTGGTTTTCACGATGATGCCTGTGCCCTCTGTGATGATCACGGGGTCTAATGTCATGCTGGAGCTGGACAAAGTCTCTGAATGTGATAGAATCCTGGAACGCCGGCCCGTACGCCTGGTACTCTGCAAAATAGTCACCCATGTGACCCGGCTCCGGCTCTCGCTGTGCTGCTGCCCCTGCGTCCTCTGTTAGGAAGGTAGGCATGGTGGATCGTGTGGGTGCTGGAATATCCCTCTGTGCTCCCCTCTGTACTCCTGCCCCTGCGTCCTCTGCTAAGAATGTGGGCATAGTGGATCGCGTGGGTGCATGCGATGCCATGATGGGGATAGCATCATGCACCGGCACGTGGTGGGACATACCCAACCCCTCACCGATCTGAAAACCCCTGGGGGGTTCCCTCTGCCTGACCTCTAATGCCGTGAGTCTCTGTGTCATATCCTGCATGTGTTGGAGGAGTGTCTCCCATCTCCTCGAACCCTCCTCGTCTGCCATAGGGCCCTGCTGCTCTGCGTCCCTCACAGGCTGCTCCTGCTCTGAATCTGTCTCAGGCAGTTCCTGATCGGAATCCGTCACAGGCTCCCTCTCTCTGTAGGGGTTCTCCCACCTACTCTCAACGTCTCTGTATCTCCTCTGATCAATGTAGGGTTTATCCCCGGGCGTCATAGACTGCTAGCTCCACAGGCTGAGCCAGAACTATGCTCTAATACCACTGTAATATCCCCAACGGGAAATAGACAGTAATACACAGAAATACAAACATGCAACTATATAGAAAAATGCCGGAACTAGAATATGAAGCAAGTACACATAAAATACCAGAACGCTAAGCCATTTTATTAATCTGAGAATACATATATGGGTACAAGAGATAATCAGAATAAGTGCACCTATCCTTGCACAAGGCAAGTGAAGAACCTTCTCAGAATAGGAAATGGCTACAATAGAGACTGCGTCCTAGCTGCTGGAGAAATCTGTCGTAGAAAGCTGCTGCTGCAGTGAACTGGAACTAGGGGCTGATCCCCTCACCAGAATGAGCTAAAAATCGGTAAGCTGCCTGTACTCACTGCTCCGGACAAAACCCAGAAACCATGAAGCAAATGCACCACCTCCGAAAAACCACCACTGAAGCCCTCCTCAAGAAAAACGCTCTCTCCCAAGCACATCGCAGAGGCTCAAGAAAAATGCTGGAAAAGGGC
This sequence comes from Pinus albicaulis, assembly GCA_034641835.2. Taxonomy (NCBI): domain Eukaryota; kingdom Viridiplantae; phylum Streptophyta; class Pinopsida; order Pinales; family Pinaceae; genus Pinus; species Pinus albicaulis. The sequence goes on from JAXQQM020072867.1 coordinate 15,523, forward strand.
CACGAATCCCCCTGCAAAACTCTCCAACTGAATCAACAATCCCTCCAAGCTGAAATACGCTGAGGACTCCACGAAAATCCCCCACAACAGCGCTGCACCAATACCAACTGCGTCCTCCCTCCTGGACTGCGCAGTCACTCTATGAGACCAGCTCCTCTGCAAAATGTCCACCAAAATCTCCTGCAAATCAACTGCTGAAACTGAAGGAATACCTTGCCCGAGCAGGCACTCGAAGTTCCCCGGGGCCAAGGGCGAGATCTCCGACCGGAGACACTCAGTTCGCACTAAACAGTGCTACAGACCGACTAAACAACCGGCGTGCTCAAGTAGACAAAAGTCTAGCTCACAATATCATCAACATATCAATAATCCAAATGGAGTGAAACCCCCACCTTTTATAGTGCTAGCTCCCTCAAAACCCTAACTGCGTCCTTGAGCTCCTCCTATGCCTGCGCAGTTGCCTTTGGAGCCTACGTGAGGCCTCTCTCATGTAACGTGTGGACCCCCAAGGCTTTCCCCTTTAAGTTACAACGTTCACCTACTAGGAAGCACTTTATTTTATTAAAGTGAGTTGACCCCCTCTTTCTCACTTTATTTATTAATTTTAACTATAGGCGACAAAACTATACAAAAATGAAATATTCCAATTAGCGGTGCTAATTAGGAATATTACAAACTGAATGCCCCCTTTTTCGTCAAATCTGTAAGGGGTGCAACAAGCTGTGAGAAAATCTTGACGAACTTCCTGTAATAAGTGCATATGCCAATGAATCCTCGAAGCTCTGTCACGTTCCTCGGCTCCGGCCAATCCCTGATGGCCCTGATTTTTTCCTCATGGACTCTCACTCCGTCCACTCCAATAATGTGACCCAAATACAACATCTCCGTCATCCTAAACTCACACTTGAAGAGCTTAGCATAGAATTGTTGCTCTTCCAAGATATGTAGTATTGCCTCTATATGCTAGAGATGCTCCTCCCAAGTCCTGCTATATATGAGTATGTCATCGAAGAAGACCAATACAAACTTCCTCAGATGACTGCGGAAGATATGGTTCATGCAAGACTGAAAAGTAGCTGGTGCATTGGTTAGCCCAAAAGGCATAACCAAAAACTCAAAGTGCCCATAATGACACCTGAAGGCGGTCTTGGGAACGTCTTGTTCCCTCACGCGAATCTGATGGTACCCTGATCTCAAATCAATCTTCGAGAAGAACTTGGCTCCTCTCAGTTCATCCATCAACTCATCGATCCTAGGTATAGGATACCTGTTCTTCAGGGTCTTCTTGTTCAGGGTCCTGTAGTCAATGCACATCCTCAAGGTGCCGTCCTTCTTTTTCACCAACACCACGGAAGAAGCAAACGGACTCATGCTCGGTCTGATGTGCCCAAGAGCCAGCAACTCCTAGATGGCCCGCTCAATCTCATCCCAATAGGATTTGGGATGCCTATAGGGGGTAGTAATCACCACCTGAATGCCCTGCTCAAGCTCAATGGTGTGCTCGAACCCTCGGTCTGGTGGCCGACCTGGTGGTATATCCCCAAACACTGCATCATACCTGTCAAGGATGGCCTGTATATCAGGATGAACTACCCGACCTATGGTCTCTGCCTCTGATGCCCGCAACTCAACCGCCCACTCTATGTCTCCCTTCCGAAAATCTGCCTCCATCCGGTGTGCCAAAACTGTTTGAGGTGGGTAAGTGTGCATCTCGCGGATTTTTTCATGCTTCCCGGTCTTCTTATCATCCCACTCCATCTCTAAGGCCTCCCAATCTGTGGTGACCTTCCCCAGAGTAATCAACCACTGGACACCCAATACCACATTGGTATCTGGTATGTTGACCACAAAAAAGTGATCGGTCACGGTGTAGGTACCCATCGTCACTGTCAACTCTGGAACATACCGGGCACACTGCATCGTCTAGGCTCGTAGGACCAAAACTGAAAATCCGTCAAAGCTCTCGGTCGGTATACCTCTCCGCTCGATCATCTGTGCATCAATGAAGTTGTGGGTTGCCCCACTGTCAACCAAAACTGACACTCACTGGCCACGTACTGTCCCTCGTACGCACAACGTCAGATACTTGGGAACTCCTCGCAAGGCTGCAAGGGTCCCTCCTGTGGGTGCAAAAGCTGCACCTCCTGTCCCTGGAGGTGGAGGTGGCAACTGATCCTGGGCTGTCTGACTATCTCCTGCCTCCTCATCCTCCTCCTCATCCTCTTCCCCGCTATCATCGAAGAAGACCTCAATGAAGTGTGCTTTGCTAGCAGCACACCTATGCCCTGGTGCCCACGGCCCCTGACAAGTGAAGCACAACCGCTTCTTCCTCAACTCCCTCCTGGCATCATCATCTATCTGTGCCCGTCTCAAATTCCCCTTTGGAGGCGGAATCCTCACATCCTTCCCCTTGGGCTGGAAACCCTGTCTCTGGGGGTAAGGTGTCTGAGTCCTGGGCAATGCATCCTGTAAGACTCGGGTCCTGCTAATAGCATCCTGAAGTGTAGCTGGTCTAGTAGATCTAACTAGACCCCAAAGTGGCTCTGTTAACCCCTCCACAAACATATAGATCATCCGTGCGGCGGATAGATCTGGCACCATCACTGAAACCCTCAAGAAGTCTGCAATGTATGTCTCTAGGTTCCCAGTCTGCTTGAGCCTCGTCAGCTCTACAAAGTGTTGTTCCAGATCTCTCCGGTCAAATCGCTCCATCAATCTCCTAGTAAACTCGGCATACGTTGTCACTATAGAGTGTCCGAGTGTGACCATCCCATGGAACCACCAGTCCTGGGCCTCACCATCCAAATGTAATGTCGCCACCTTGATGGCCTCCGTCTCCGACATCTGGTTAAGTTGGAAATAGATGTCCAGCTTCTCAACCCAAGACTTTGTCGAACTGTTTGATGACCCATCAAACGTAGGCAAATGGGATCTGCTAGATGTGCGGTGGCTATCTCCATCATGATAATGTCGGTGTCCTTTATGATGGTTGCGGGGTCTACTGTCACGCTTGAGCTGAACAAAATCTCGGAATGAGAGAGCATCCCTGAACTCCTGCCCATATGCCTGATACTCTGCAAAATACTCGCCCATGTGTCTGGGCTCTGCCTCCTACTGAGCTCCTGCCCCCGTGTCTGCTCCCAAGAAAGTGGGCATGGTAGAGTGTGTAGGTGCATGTGAAGCCATCGGCTGAATAGTATCACGCTGAGCAACACCATGCTCCGGCAAATGGTGGGATGTACCGGATCCCTCTCCTACCTGGAATACCCGTGGGGTCTCACGCTGTCTAGCCTCTACAGCAGTGAATCTCTGACCCATCACCTCAATCTGCCTCGCTAAATCCTGCACCGATTTGAGGAGTGCCTCGCCAAACCGTTTGGCTTCAGTGTCATCTGCCATCGGCTCTCTCTGCTCTGAATCTAACACAGGCTCCTCTTGCTCTGCATCTGTCACAGGCTCCTTCTCTGTGTCCACCACCCGAACACAATCTCCCTCTCCGTAGGTGTTCTCCAACCTACACTCACGGTCTTTGTACTTCCTGCCTCTGTAACAAATATATGGCCTCTTTCTCGGTGTCATAGAAAACTAGCTCCACAGGCTGAGCCAGAACTATGCTCTGATACCACTGTAATATCTTGTTTTGGGGATATCTAAAAAACACGGCAAACTCCAACCAGAGATGGACTGGGAGGGCGTTTACTAGATATGCCGCCTCTGAAAAGAGGACGAAATCTGGAGGCTACTTTGCCCTTTCCAGACTCTGTCTAAGAGTATGAGATAAACACACCAAGTGGTATAGAACTAGAATGCTCAAGAATATATAAAAATAACAGTGCAGCAAACATATGATAGCATAGAAAGAATGTACGGCAACTCATCCAGAAATATATAGAGGAAATGCTAAGCCATTTTATTAAACTGAGAAATATAATGAAGTACAATAGGTGATCAGATTGATGACACCTAAACTTTCTCAAGGCAAGAGAAGAAATACTCTCAGCATACACCAGAAATGGCTGCTCTCTAAACTGCGTCCTAGCTGTTGGAAAACTGCCGTGTCGCTGCTACCACTGAAATGAACTGATAACTAGGGGCTGCTCCCCTTGCCGGAATGAGCTGAAAATCTGGAATCCTCCTCTACTCACCAATCGCGAAAAAACCCAGAAACCATATCAAAAATGGCCGACCTCCGAAAAACACCCCCTTGGGGAATTACGTTGGCCTCCAAGGCTCTGCGCAGAGGCTAAATGAGAATGACTGAAATACCGCCTCAAACTCCACCAAAATCCTCCCAAAGGCAAAGGCTGATCCTCTGCTCAAAATCTCGGCTCAATCTCCTGCAAAAACCCCGATCCGGAACACCTCTTAGATGGACTGCGTCCTCCTTCTCAGTGACTGCGCAGTCTCTATGAATGCTCAACTCCGCAACAAACCCAAACGCCAAAACCTCTCAAAAAATGCTGAAGAAATAACCTTGCCCAAGCAGGCACTCGAAGTCCCCCGGGGCTAAGGGCGAGATCTTCGACCGGAGACACTCAATGCACTAAACAGTGCTGCAGACAGGCTAAACAGCCAACGTGCTCAAGAAGTCAAAACGACCAGCTCAATATCATCAACAACAAAATGAATCAAATGAGAAGGCTCCTCCCTCTTTTATAACGTTGGCCTACCTCCAACCCTAAGGCCCATCTCCTCAACATAGCCTCTCTCTCTTGCCGCGTGCTCATCCTCATTTGCGCAGTAGCTTCTAGAGCATACGTGGGCCCCCTCTCTACGTGGTGCTTGGCCCCCCTTGGCTCCCCTTTAATTCACAACGTTGTGCTACTAGGGAGGGTGTTTTGTTCCACTTAAGTGAGTTAGACCCTCTTCACTCACTTTTTATTTATTAATAAACTATAGACGGCAAAACTAAACAAAATCGAATATTCCAATTAGCTGTCGCTAATTAGGAATATTACAGATAACCATGGTGTTCTATGCTTGATGCAATTTTACTTCAATATTTCTAAGGCCCGATACACAATAGCAATCACATAAACATGAAAGTAAAATGCTGATAGAACACAATAATAGATCAACAGAAGACAAGCCAAATATAGATCAGATTTACAATTCCTTTTGTCCAGCAAAGATATGAGATATTGTTGCGTTACGACAATCAACAAGATGCTTCAGCCATGTTGGAACGGGGTTCCCTAACCTGCGTTTTTGGTACAATTTTGTTAAAGTCGGTCCTGCGTAGGGGTTTTGGGGTGGGTCAAAGCCGCTAATGTTTTGTAATGGGTTAAAGGGTAGCTCTAGGGTCCACAAACCACGGTTTGCAGACCATAGGATAGCGAAGGCTACGATATTATAAATAGATAGTTAGTTGGGTCTAGTAAGTAAGAAAGTGGATAGATTGATGCTACGTGCAAACCATTAGACCTACTTTGGGTTGTTTTGGGTAAGGACTCCAGCTGGCTGTGTGCGTAGAGATCCTCAGTCCTACTGTGTGCGGACCCCGCTAGGCTGTGTGCGCGGGCTATGTTTGGTTGTAAGTGGATCTGAATGTTAATGAATGTGAAGTATCGTTAAAGTATCTATGTGTTATCTGAATTGGTTATGTTTACTGCTGAAGCGCATCTGTGATATTTAATTAAGCTGCGAATGTATTTGTGTTCTGGAATTGGCATAAGTATAATTGTGATTTGATATTGGCTGCAATTATAGTGCTCTGTGATGGTATTTGGTAGTGCGCACGTGGATGTGAATGTATTGATTAGATCTGCTAGTTTTGTTATGGTTATATGCCAATTACATTGTTAAAAGGGCTGCGGATAGACTCGCTCTGTGCAAACCTAATAAGCTACGACCTAGATCTGCCTCGAATTACCTACTCTCTCTCAGGGTGCGGAAACCTTGTTCCAACACCCTCCCATACTGCTTCGAGTGAGACCTTGGCCTGCGCAAGTATGTCATTGCTGAAAGGGCCAGTAGTATAGGGGTTTGTTGGCAAACCTTAACCTCTAAACCTAGGTCAGGACCCCTCAAGCCAACAAATGGTTCCATTGTCGGGACTGAGAGTATTTTGAGAGAGAGATCGGGTAATGCCATGAGGTCCTTGGAGACCTGAGAGGGTGGAAATTGAAGAGTGGTTCAAAAGACAGATTCAGGAGTTTGCTGTAAAGGAGAATCGCAGCACGAAGTTGACAACTGAGAAGTGGAAGAACAAGTACATCTTCATCGAAGTCTATGAAATTTTCTTTGTAACCTTTGCGCACGAACTTCAGGAATGGTTGGCAAGGCTCGTAGAATTCCAGACGTGCTGGAAGGACGATCAGATTACACAATGGACACCAGAATTGACTCAAAAGCTGGAAAGGAATGACAATGCGATCACCCGTACTGGAGATCACTGGGTAGATAGCGTGCTGGGAGGATTCGTGACAGAATTCGCAGTCGATCAGTTCCTGTCCTACTTTGAGGTAGAGTGGAGGTTCTTCAAGGGTTTCCGAGGTAAGTTATTGAAAACATTGCCTTTGGTAATCAAAATATTACTGTGCGAAAAGGGCGTTCTGTGCAGCCACACTGAGTGAATGACCTCTGATCTAAGTGAGAGCACAACGCGAAGTGGTAAGTACTACTGGACTAATCAAGAAGGAGATAGATCTGTCTACAGTCCATTAAGAGAATTGGCTGCGCATAGTCCTCTAGCTACACCGTCTTCAAGTCAGGATAAGGGTAAAAACTCACCCATACCTCCGCCACCGCCAGACGACGATATGGCCACGCACATGAAGCCACCTACCTTCAAGGGTGTAGGGGATGAAGATATGGACCGATTTTGGTTTGTCGCAAAATCAGTATGGACTGCATAGAATGTGGCTACTGAAGCTGTAAAGAGAGCACAACTATCACTCGCCTTTGAAGGAAGGGCCTTGGATTGGTATATGGGGTACGTAGGACAACACGCGGATCCATCTATTCAGGAGATTAAGACAACTTTAAAACAACAGTTTCGGAAGCCTAAGTCCTACTCTCAAATAGTGGTTGACTTGAAAGACTTTAGACAGGGACCCACTGAACCGGTATGGGAAGCTGATCAGCAGTTAAAAAAGGTTATTAGAGATGGGGAATTTCAGCATGATGATAGGCAACAGAAGATATGGTTTATCGCTATGCTGTTGCCTCACCTGCGCGAACCTATGGGTCAGCAGTCGATTGCAACGCAAGAGAAGGCCTTGTAGTTTTCTATGAAACTAGAGGCTGTGTCGAGGGACGATGCTCAGTTTGGGGTACAACAGATCCAGGGACAGCTAGAGGGAATGCACCTTGAAATACGAAACCTGCAAAAAGAACGAGGGAAAGATGCTAGTCCAGACATATGGTGCATAAGCTGCAGGGTGCCCGGCCATACCAAGGATCAGTGTCCTCTGCTGGTAGATTACATGCAGGCTAGGGGACCTAACCCATTGTGTCCTAAGGAGGCTACGGGACCAAGTGGTTGGACGTTGTGGTGCGCTGATTATCGTGTTGCCGGGCTACATGATACTAACCACTTCCCTTGTCTTGGTGCGTACATTCTAGAATTGAAGCAACAATGGTGTCGATTCTGCTCCTCTGTGGGGAATGACGAGCATAACTGCCGGACCTATGACTTGATGATAGATCGAGGAAACCTATACAGGGTGCAAGCTGACCCTTCTTCAACACTATCTCCCTCAAGCAGAGGAGGCTCCCCAGCCAGGGGTAGGGGAGGGGGAAGGGGTGGAGGCGCAGGTCAGGGAAGAGGACAATTGATATGTTACAACTGTGGGAAGATAGGGCACTTTGCGAGGGACTGTCCGAACCCTACGTGACAATCCTGCAATTATTGTCGACAACTGGACCATGTGACTGAAAACTGTCCAATTCTAATAGCAAAATTGCAGGAAAAATAACAGACACCTACACAGAACGTGCAAAGGGTTAAGGCGGAACCGCATGATGAAGGACCAAGTATTAAAGTCATAACACGCAGCGGCATGGCTACTGGAGGATATAAGGAGAAAGCCGAAGCGGAACCTCTTATCTGGAAAGCATCTGTCAAACAGGAAAGCTTGGACCTACAGAAGGAAAAGGAAACCTTCGTCGCAGCTCGTAAAGACTTTACTAAGGATGAAGCGCCCATTTCAAAAGCTCCAGCAAACCTAAGAACAAATGATGAAGTTAAACCATTTCTATAGGCATGTATGAAGCTGCTACGCAACCAGAAGGCAATAGAAAATCTGCAAGCACTAATAGACAGCTGCGTAGAGAGAACTAACACTCCCCCAGAAGTCATCTTTTAATCTGAGCCATTGATTAACGATATAATCTTGGTCGTTGATTCATCAGCGATAAGACTATAAGAAGAGACTTGAGGGCCATTTGGAAATCAAGCCAGGGACACTCTCAGTACCCAAAGGAAATCGATTGTGAAGCAAGAGAATTCGATTTCAGTGGGTGAGATTGTAGAGGTAGGGTTGCAGAAGCAGAAGGAGGAGGGAGGAGTCAGTTATTGGGAAGCATAAATCAGGAAGATGAAGGGAAGGGTGAGCTGATCAGCAGCAAGACCCCCTCCACGCAAAATCACGCAGTCCAGGTAGAGACTGTGCAGAGCTCTCACGCTGAATGACGCAGAGGGTGAAGAAGGTCACCCTGAGGGCCTGAAATTTATCTGGAGGGTCCAGAAAATTCAGCCAGGTGTTTGCAAATTTTTCTTTGCTCATCAGACTCTTATAAATGTACTTTCCAATTCTGAAGATAAATATAAAACCCTCATCTGTTGCACCGGTTTTCCCACATTGGGTTTTTCTGGGGACAATTGTCCAAAAGTAACTGTGTTCCTGTGGTTGTTTCTATTGTGCTACTTATGTAAATTATGTTGAAATTTGGTTACCAGAGGACAGGTGGTTCCCTAAGGCTTTGATCTTTGGCCTAGGGAAAAGTGTCCAAAAGAATTTAATTTTTCTCCTAAAGTGACTTTATAAAGTTATGAAGTCAAATCTAATTTAAAAGTGACTTTAAGTGATAAAGTTACTAAAGTCTAATTTTAAAGTGACTTTAATAAAGTCAATGTGAAATTAGAAAGTGAAAAGTGACTTTGGAAATAAATGACTAAGTGGATCTTTATTAAAATGGGGTGAATTAAAAAATAGAAAGTGAGATTTAAATGAACATTTAATCTCAGCCCTAGATCTAAAGCTATCTCAGCCATTAGATTTAGGGATTCCCCAAAAGTCACTTAGGGTTAGATTAAAGGAGGAAAATGAGGGAAAAGGTCATTCATTCTTTCATGAGAAGATTGAGAGAAGGAGAGGAAGAGAGCAAAGGAAGAGAAGGAAGAGGAAGAACAACACCTTAGCACGCATACCGAGTTAACAAGATTTCAATAAATTCGTACAGCAAGCAGCAGCACGAAGTTCAAGGCAAGTGGCACGAATTTCAAGGAGGGAAAACAACATTTAATGCAGCACAAATTTCGAGGTCCGTACAACAGTTGAGGCACGAAAACCGAGGTCTGTACAGCAGCAAAAATAGGTATGTTTTCTGAAATCCATATACCATTGTTTCGGCATGCAAATCGAGGTCCGTACAGCAGCCGTACAACACATTTTTTGAGGCAGCAAGTGGCACAGTTTTCGAGGAGGCCATACAGCTGTTCCGGCACTGTTTTCGGTGTTGTCCGTACAACATTTAATACTGTACTTTCTGCTGTAAATTTCTGTTTTTGTTTGGCACGAAAATAGAGGCAGATTTTGTGCACGATTTTCGAGATAAGTAAAAATATTGGCTGCTGGAATTTTCTGTGTTTTTCTATTTCTCTGTAAAAGCTATTTATCAGAAATAAAGGAGAGCTTTCGAACTGGTTTTCCCCAAGAGTTGCAGGGGGGTGTTTCCAGGGTCATGTTGACCAAAAATCAGCGTGTCAAAATTATGTGTGTGGCTGATTTATTGTTCTGAGTTTTTATTTCTACATTTCAGCACTGTGAAATTTCCAGAATTTGTGTTTTCAGAAAATATTTATTTTTCCAGCTTGTTGAATGTATGGCTATGGGAATGGGCATTTAACTTTATGGGAGAAATAAGGAGAAATTGAAAACTGAGGTTGGGTTATCAAATTTCTTCATGGTATCAGAGCTATTTTGCTGAAAAATGCAGTTTGGGACAACAAGAAGAAAAATTACAGCGAACTGATTTTTCACAAGAAATCAGTACCTTTACTACAACAGTGTTATTTTCAGTTTATTAGGACAACAAACATGTCTTTGGGCTTGAGGGTGGAGGATAGGTTGGATGGGCATAGTAACTATAGCGTATGGAAGGAGGCAATGTAGAGCATATTTGAGGAGGTAGAAGTCTGAGATATCATGCTGCATACTACACAGAACCCTGTTAATGTTCCTACTGATGTTTTTCAGTTGACAACATTTAATAAGGAGAATAACAAGGGTAAGAGACTGATTCTGGATGGAATCAAAGATCATTTCATTTCTCATGTGAGAGGAAAGAGATATGCTCATGAGATGTCGACAGCATTGACCAATCTCTAACAGAGTACCAACGAGAACAGGGAAATGGTCCTAAGGGAGAAGCTGAAGACCATTAAGATGGGTAAGACTGATAGTGCAGCTGGATATCTCACAAAGATTACTAATGTGAGAGATGCATTGGTAGCAGTTGGAGAGGTCATTCCACCCACTGAGTTGGTGCGGATTGCAGTGAATGGCCTTCCCAGTTCATGGCTGAACTTTGCTAATGGGGTTTGTTCATGGGAGAGCCTTCCCACTTGGGAGAGGTTCTGGGATGATTGCATACAGACGGAAATCAGAAAGAGCCAGCTTGGGGCAGCCAAACCAGTTGAGCAGGATGAGGATGTAGCACTGTTGGCAAGAGGCAAGAAAGGCAAGGGAAAGAAGCAAGCTTCCACAAGCAGTGGTGGGGGCAAAGGAAAAGGTAAAGGTAAACAGGGGAACACACAGAAGGACTATTCCAAGGTGAAGTGTTGGAGTTGTCAGAAGATGGGACACTATGCAGTTGCGTGTCTGGAGAAGAAGAAGAAGGGGAAGAACCATAGCATGGTAGCATCGGCAGAGATAGAGGACTTTACGGATAGCTTTGACCGGGAGTTTGGGTTCATTGCTTGTGAGTCCACTAGTGTAGGATCACCTGCCACGGAGGTTGAGAGGGAGTGTGTATTTCCCTCCACTAGCAGAGCATCTTTAGGTATCTAGTATGTTGACAGTGGGGCTTCACGTCATATGACAAGATTCTGTGAGTACTTCTCAGAGCTTTTAGAGAGTGGCACTGATATAGAGGTAGTACTCGGAGATGACATCGTTGTTAGAGCAGTCGGTGTGGGGACATTGACATTTGATAGGGAACCCAAACCTCCCTTGAAGGTGTCAGATGTTCTATATGTGCAACGGATGAGGAAGAACCTCATATCCGTCTCAGCATTGGAGGACAGAGGATATGAGATATTGTTCAGGAGAGGACAGGTGCTGATATATCCCAGGGGCACTCCAGCTGATACAGCTAGAGTGATTGGTGTACGCCATGCAAAGGTGTACAAATTTGCATTTCAGCCCCTTTTGGCATTGAGAAGTAGTACTGGCGGCAGAGCTAGCAATTCAGAGCTATGTGAGATTTGGCACTGCAGGATGGGGCACATGTATCATGGAGACTTGAGGACATTGCGAGAGATCACTACAGGTGTGCCAGATTTCAGTACTGATCACATTGATACATGTAGAGGATGTGCGATGGGCAATTTTGCCAAATCCCCTTTTCCCAGCAGTGACAGCAGATCGACTGGGATACTTGATTTGATTCATTCCGATGTGAGCAGTCGGATGTCTCATGTTTCCTTGAGTGGATATGAGTATTATGTTTTATTCATTGATGATCACTCAAGGAGGACCTAGATTTATTTCTTGAAGACCAAGAGTGAGGTCTTTAAGCGGTTTCAGGAGTTCAGAGCTCTTTTGGAGACTCAGACAGGGCAAAAGATCAAGTCCCTGAGGTCGGACAATGGAGGAGAGTACACCCTTGGTGAGTTTGTTGATTATTATGTGGAGGCAGGCATTAGGAGGGAGTTCATAGTTCCTTACAACCCCCAGCAGAACGGGGTTGCGGAGAGGAAGAACGGATCCATCATTGGGGCTGCCAAAGCCATGTTACATGATCAGGGGTTACCATTGTTTTTGTGGGCAGAGGCCTGTAACATCGTTGTTTATTTGCAGAACAAGAGTCCGCATCATGCCTTGGGGCATGTGACTCCGGAGGAGGCTTTTTCTGGGAAAAGCCTGATGTTGGTCACTTCCGTATCTTTGGGTGTATTGCATTCTCCTACGTACCCAAGGAGAAGATGACCAAGCTAGAGCCCATCACAGAGAAGGGTATATTTGTGGGCTACAGTGAGACCTCGAAAGCCTTTCGGATTTATATTCCCGCACAGAGGAGAGTTGTTGTTAGGCGGGATGTGAAGTTCGAGGACAGGGCTTTCAAGAGGTCATGGGGGTTAGAGTATCTGGATCAGCCAAACCCTTAGGAGCAGCTGAGTCAGTTGTAGGGATCCAGTGGGTAGGGATTAGGAGGATCTAGAGGTACATCGATTATGATGCTAGGTCCATCAGTGAGCAGTGGCTCACAAAGTCAGAGGGGTGGTGCTTTGGGCAGCATGCAGAGTAGTCCGCAGAGCAATTCACTGGGAGTCCACTAATGGACAATTCACACGGTACTTCAGTGTCTAAATGTTCAGGTTCAGGCAGGAGGATAGCAGATAGACAGTCAGGAGTTCAGGCTCCTGATGATGAGGAGGAAGAGTTTCATTCTCCAGTGGGAGAAGTGTTCTCATGGAAGAGGAAGCCCAAGTGGCTTCAGGATACCTTGAGAGAGGACACATCTGTTACCGGGACAACCGTTTCATGGGCGGCTTCTGACAGGAGCTCTTTCGTTTGGTGGGTATAAAGTTGACTCCAAGCACCAATTATCACCCTTAGATGGACGGGCAGACAGAGATAGTGAACAAGTGGCTGGAAGGCTACTTGTGAAACTATGTCACAAGGCAACAGAAGGCATGGCTATGTTGGCTGCACTTGGGAGAGTACTGCTACAACACCACTTTTGACATGTCTATCGGTATGTCTCTCTATTATGCTTTTTATGGATACCATGCTCTGACTTTTTCTGATGTGATGTTTGGAGCTAACAAGGCACCCAGGGCCAAGGATTGGATCGAAGAGATTCAAGATATACTCCGAGCTCTAAAGGATAACTTAGCTACAACACAGAACCAACAGAAGTTGTATATCGACAAGGGACAAGTCAAGAGGCAGTTTGAGGTAGGGGACTTGGTCTACCTACGACTTCAGCCATACCGGCAGTCCACGCTAAAGCAGAAGGAGACCGAGAAGCTCAAGCCCTGCTTCTATGGACCTTACTGAGTGATCCGCAGGATTGGGGAGGTTGCATATGAGTTGGAGCTATCCACAGGTAGCTGGATCCACAACATCTTCCACGTATCATGCCTGAAAAAGGCATTGGGGCAGCAGGTGACTGCAACAGAGGAGCTTACCCCTACATATGATGAGGGGAATTTGGTCTTGCATCCAGAAGCCATCATAGACACCAGGGAGAGACAACTACGGAGCAGGACAGTTAGAGATTACTTGGTGAGGTGGAGGAACTTGCCGGATGAGGATGCCACTTCGGAGGGTGAGAAAATTTTGCAGCATCCATCCTTGCAGTTGCTTCAGGACAAGCAACGTTTTGGCAGGGAGGACTGTAATATTCCCAATTAGAAACAGCTAATTGACAATATTAATTTTGCCTAGTTTTGTTTTTCTAATGTTAATTAGTTAATAAAAGGGGTGATAGGACCCATAACCCACACTTAGGAAATAATGACTCCCTAAAGTCACTTAGGCAAATATTAGTTGACAGCGTGGGGCCCGGGAGAGGCAAGTGACAGAGTGAGGGAAGAGGCAGCATGGGACAACGTGGGCCCATGACAGCGCAGTGGTAGGGACATCGTGGTCAAGGAGAGACAACGCAGTTGAGTGGGGCCCAAGTGAGATCAATTCTCTCAAGCATAAAAGGGAGAGGAGGCTCACCAGTCAGTCATTATATTATGCATCTTATGATTTTTGTCTTTTGACATTGAGCACGCTTTTGCTGTTGAGCGATGTCTGCAAGTGTTGTTCAACACACGGGTGTCTCCGTGTAATATTCCTAATTAGCACTGCTAATTGGAATATTTCATTTTTGTATAGTTTTGCCGCCTTTAGTTAAAATAATAAATAAAGTGAGAAATAAGGGGGTCAACTCACTTTATTAAAATAAAGTGCTTTCCTAGTTGATGAACGTTGTGACTTAAAGGGGTGGCCTTGGGGGTCCACACGCATATGAGGGGAGGCCTCACGCTGACCCTAAGGTAACTGCGCAGGTCAAGGAGGGTGAAGGACGCAGTTAGGGTTTTTGGGAGGGAGCTAGCACTATAAAAGGTGGGGTTTTCACTCCATTTGGCATTGTTGATATGATATTGATATTGAGAGCTAGACTTCTGTCTACTTCAGCACGCCGGTTGTTTAGTCGGTCTGCAGCACTGTTTAGTGCGAACTGAGTGTCTCCGGTCGGAGATCTCGCCCTTGGCTCCGGGGGACTTCGAGTGCCTGCTCGAGCAAGGTTTTTCCTTCAGTTTTAGTTGGTGGTTTGCAGTGGATTTCAGGTGGAAGTTTTGCAAAGGAGCTGCCCCTTGAGTGACTGCGCAGTCAAGAGAGAGGACGCAGTTTCAGTTAGGGAGGACACAGTTATTGTGGAGCAGAGTTGTTGTGTGGTGATTTGGCAGTGATTGCAGTGTTTTCCAGCCTTGAGGAGATTTCTATTTCATCCGGAGGATTTACAGGTGGATTCAGCCCCTTTTTCCCAGCGTTTTCTTGGGCTTCTGCGCTGTTACTGGGAGAGACAGCGTTTTCTCTGGAGAGGGTTTATTTGGTGCATTTTCGGAGGTGGAGCATTTGCTTCACGATTTCTGGGTTTTGTCCGGAGGGTTGAGATCAGCTAGCCTTCCAGTTTTCAGCCCATTCCAGTGAGGGGATCAACCCCTAGTTCCAGTACATTGCAGCAGCAGTTTTCTACGGCAGTTTTCCCAGCCAGCTAGGACGCAGTCCCTACCGCAGCCATTTCTTATTCTGAGAGGGTCTCCACTTGCCTAGGGCAAGGATAGGTGCACTCATTCTGATTATCTTTGTACCCATATGCATGTATTCTCAGATTAATAAAATGGCTTAGTGTTCTGGCATTTTATGTGTATTTGTTCCATATTCTGGTTTCGGCATTTTGTTCTATATATCTGTTTGTTGCATTTCTGTGTATTACTGTTTATTTCCCGTCGGGATATTACAGTGGTATCAGAGCATAGTTCTGGCTCAGCCTGTGGTGCTAGCAGTCTATGACGCTCGGGGACAATCCCTACATCCATCGGAGGAGACGTAAAGAAGCTGAGGGTAGGTGGAAGTTTCCTTTCGGGGGAAGTGATTCTGATCAGGAGCCACCTGAGACAGATTCAGAGGCGGAGCAGCCTGTGAGGGGCACAGAGCAGCAGAACCCAATGGCAGATGATGAGATGAGATTTAGAGAAACGCTCCTCCATCACATACAGGAGATGTCACAGAGGCTCGCGGCCGTAGAGGTCGGACAGAGAGAACCCCCTAGAGTTTTCCAGGTCGGTGAGGGATCGGGTATGTCTCACCACGTACCAGTGCATGATGCTATCCCCATTGTGACGACTCAGGCACCCACGCGATCCACTATGCCCACATTCTTGTCAGAGGACACAGGGGCAGGAGTACAGGGAGGTGCACAGAGGGATATTCCAGCACCCACACGATCTACCATGCCTACCTTCTTGGCAGAGGACGCAGGGACAGCAGCCCAGCGAGAGATGGATCCGGCTCGGTTGGCTGGCATTTTTGCAGAGTATCAGGCTTTCGGACCGGCATTCATGGATTCTCTCACCTTCAGAGAGTATCTCAAGATCCAGTATGGCATTAGATCCTGTGATCATCACCAGGGGCACAGGCACCACCGTGATGACCACCGCGCAGCCAGCAGATTTCATTTGCCCACGTTTGATGGCTCATCGAACAGTTCGGAAAAGTCTTGGGTGGAGAAGCTGAACATCTATTTCCAGCTTAACTAGATGTCGCAGTCAGAGGCCATTAAGGTGGCAACATTGCATCTGGATGGTGAGGCCCAGGACTGGTGGTTCCATGGGATGGCGACACTCGGGCATTCGACAGTGACGACATATGCCAAGTTCACCAGGAGAGTGGTAGAGCGCTTTGACAGGAGGGATCCGGAGTAGCACTTTGTTGAGCTGACCAAGCTCAAACAGACTGGGAGTGCAGAGACCTATATTTCAGACTTCTTGAGGCTTTCAGTGATGGTACCTGATTTATCCATAGCTCGAATGGTTTACATGTTTGTGGAGGGGTTGTCAGAGCCACTTCGTGGCCTAGTCCGGTCGAACAAACCGGCTACCCTTCAGGATGCCATCAGCAGGACTCGGGACTTACAGGATGTCTTACCCAGGACTCGGCCACCTTATCCCCAGAGACAGGCTTTCCAGCCTAAGGGTAAGGACACGAGGGTTCCGCCTCCCAAGGCGAATCCTGGACGGGGACAGTTTGATGATGAGGCCAAGAGAGAGCTGAGGAGGAAGCGGTTGTGCTTCACTTGCCAGGAGCCATGGGCACCGGGACACAGGTGTGCGGCAGGGAAGGCACATTTCATTGAGGTCTTCTCCGAGAGCAGTGGAGAAGAGGATGATGGGGATGATGGGGAGGCAGGAGATTGTTATGCGGCGCAGAGTACCTTACCACCTCCACCACCCGCAGCAGGTGGGGCATCGTTTGCACCCACTGGGGGAGCTCTAGCCGCATTGCGGGGAGTTCCCAAGTACTTGACACTGCGCGTACGAGGGACAGTGCGCGGACAGCGGGTTTCAGTCTTAGTTGATAGTGGGGCCACCCACAATTTTATTGATGCTCAGATGGTTGAGCGGAGAGGCATACATACAGAGGGCTTTGATGGGTTTTCTGTCTTGGTCCCAGGAGATCAGACCATGGCATGTGCTCGATATGTTCCAGAGTTATCAGTGACGGTGGGCACTTATACATTGACAGATCACTTCTTTGTGGTGGACATTCCGGACACCAACTTGATATTGGGTGTTCAGTGGCTTATTACTCTAAGGAAGGTCACGACAGATTGGAAGGCCCTAGAGATGGAGTGGGATGATCCCAAGATGGGGAGGCATGAGAAGATACGGGGGCAGCACACATACCCACCACAAACGGTGTCAGCACACAGTATGGAGGCGACCTTCCGCAAGGGAGATATAGAGTGGGCGGTAGAGTTGCGGGCTTCAGAGGCAGTGGATACAGGGCAGACAGTGCATCCTGATCTACAGTCTATTCTCGACAGATACGCAGTGGTTTTCGGGGATATTCCGCCAGGGCAGCCACCAGATCGGGGGTTTGAGCACACGATCGAGCTTGAGCAGGGGATACAGGCCGTGATTACCACACCGTATAGGCATCCCAAGGCCTACCGGGACGAGATAGAGCGGGCTATCCAGGAGTTGCTGGCCCTTGGTCACATTCGGCCCAGCACGAGTCCTTTCACTTCTTCTGTAGTGTTGGTGAAGAAGAAGGACGGCACATTGCGCATGTGCATTGACTACAGGGCTCTGAATAAGAAGACCCTGAAGAACAGGTACCCCATCCCCAGGATCGATGAGCTGATGGATGAGTTGAGAGGAGCACGGTTCTTCTCAAAGATTGACTTGAGATCCGTGTACCATCAGATTCGCGTGAGGGAACAGGACATTCCCAAGACCGCTTTCAGGTGTCACTATGGGCACTTTGAGTTTCTGGTCATGCCATTCGGGCTGACCAATGCACCTGCTACCTTCCAGTCATGCATGAACCACATTTTCAGGGGTCATCTGAGGAAGTTTGTGCTGGTTTTCTTTGATGACATACTTATATACATCAGGACTTGGGAGGAGCACCTCCAGCATATTGAGACAGTCTTGCACATCTTGGAGGAGCAGCAGTTCTATGCCAAGCTCTCCAAGTGTGAGTTCGGGTTGACAGAGATGCTGTATCTGGGGCACATTATAGGAGTGGACGGGGTGAGAGTCCACAAGGAGAAGATCAGGGCCATCAGGGATTGGCCAGAGCCGCGGAATGTGACGGAGCTTCGGGGATTTATTGGTATTTGCACGTACTACAGGAAGTTCGTCAAGGGCTTCTCTCAGCTTGCTGCACCCCTCACAGATTTGACGAGAAAGGGGGCATTCAGTTGGTCGGACACGGCACAGCGAGCTTTTGACAAGCTCAAGGAGGTGATGAGCAGTTGTCCTGTGTTGGTGTTGCCAGATTTTACACAGCCCTTTGTCCTAGAGTGTGATGCATCCGGAGAGGGGATTGGTGCAGTTTTGATGCAGGACGGTCATCCGATTGCTTTTGAGAGTCGGAAGCTCCTTCCACACGAGAGGTTGTATCCCATATACGACAAAGAGATGCTGGCCATCATGCATGCATTGGCCAAATTCCGGCAGTACCTGGTGGGTGGCAGATTCAGGGTGAGGACAGATCATAACAGCCTGAGGTACTTCCTGGAGCAGAAGCAATTGCAGGAGAGACAACAGAAGTGGATCAGCAAGATCCAGGCCTACGACTTTGACATAGAGTATGTCAAAGGGAAGAATAACGTGGTAGCTGATGCCCTTTCTCGTAGACCGGCCACGTTATCACTCATGAGCTTGGACGCTGATTGGAGGGCTCGACTGCTGGTTGAGTACTCCAAGGATAGGTTTGCATGTGAGGTTCTAGATGGGCAGGTAGCAGATGACAGGTACAGGGTGGTCGATGAGATCATCTATTACAGGGACAGGATCTTCTTGACTGAGGGGTCTCAGCTCAAGAAGAAGATACTCCAGGCTTCACATGATTCACCATTGGCGGGCCATCAGGGGTTCACCAAGACATACAGGGCTATTCGGGAGAGGTTCTCATGGAAGGGCCTCAAGGAGGACGTACTCCAGCATGTCAGGGAGTGCGATGTTTGCCAACGAAACAAGGGAGAGATGAGCCATCCTGCAGGGTATTTGCAGCCTCTTCCCATCCCGGAGGGGAAATGGGAGAGCATATCGATGGACTTCATCACGGGGTTGCCCACGGTGCAGGGCAAGGATTGCATCTTCGTAGTCATTGACCGGCTGACGAAGTATGCCCATTTTTTCGCCATATCCACACATCACACAGCAGCGCAGGTGGCTGAGCTGTTCTTTAGGGAGATTTTCAGATTACATGGTCTACCCAAGACCATCGTCAGTGACAGGGACAGCCGCTTCATGGGCGGATTCTGGCAGGAGCTCTTCTGATTAGTGGGGACCGAGTTGACACTGAGCACGAGTTATCACCCCCAGACGGACGGGCAGACAGAGATAGTTAACAAGTGGCTGGAGGGCTACTTGCGTAACTACGTCAGTGGACAGCAGAGGGCTTGGCTGAAGTGGCTGCATTTGGGCGAGTACTGCTACAACACAACGCATCATATGTCTATTGGTATGTCACCTTTCTATGCTTTGTATGGATATCATCCCTTATCTTTTGTGGACATGATGTTTGGTGTTAGCAGGGCTCCGAGAGCCAAGTTATGGATCCAAGAGAGCCAAGATATCCTCCAAGCTCTCAAGGACAACATAGCCACAGCACAGAATCAGCAGAAGTTGTATGCTGATAAGGGTCGGGTGGCGAGACACTTTGAGGTAGGAGACTTGGTCTACCTACGGCTACAGCCATACTGACAGTCTTCGCTCAAGCAGAAGGGGGCGGAGAAGCTGAAGCCCCGCTTTTATGGGCCATACAGGGTGATACGCAGGATCGGGCAGGTTGCGTATGAGTTGGAGCTGCCCCAAGGCAGCAAGATTCATAACATCTTTCATGTATCACGCCTGAAAAAGGCACTGGGCCAGCAGGTGACAGTCACAGAGGAGCTACTGCCTACGGATGATGAGGGGCATCTGGTGTTGCAGCCGGAGGCTATTATTGACACTAGGGAGAGGCAGCTGCGGAGCAGGAAGATCAGGGAGTTCTTGGTGAGATGGAAGAACTCGCCGGATGAGGATGCCACTTGGGAGGATGAGAAGATCTTGCAGCATCCATCACTTCAGTTGCTTGAGGACAAGCAACGTTCTGCCGGGGGAGACTGTAATATTCCTAATTAGCACTGCTAATTGGAATATTTCATTTTTGTATAGTTTTGCCGCATTTAGTTAAAATAATAAATAAAGTGAGAAATAAGGGGGTCAACTCACTTTAATAAAATAAAGTGCTTTCCTAGTTGATGAAGGTTGTGACTTAAAGGGGTGGCCTTGGGGGTCCACACGCATATGAGGGGAGGCCTCACGCTGACCCTAAGGTAACTGCGCAGGTCAAGGAGGGTGAAGGACGTAGTTAGGGTTTTTGGAGGGAGCTAGCACTATAAAAGGTGGGGTTTTCACTCCATTTGGCATTGTTGATATGATATTGATATTGAGAGCTAGACTTCTGTCTACTTCAGCACGCCGGTTGTTTAGTCGGTCTGCAGCACTGTTTAGTGCGAACTGAGTGTCTCCGGTTGGAGATCTCACCCTTGGCTCCGGGGGACTTCGAGTGCCTGCTCGAGCAAGGTTTTTCCTTCAGTTTCAGTTGGTGATTTGAGGTGGATTTCTGGTGGATGTTTTGCAGAAGAGCTGCCCCTTGAGTGACTGCGCAGTCTAGGAGAGAGGACGCAGTTTCAGTAGGAAGGACGCAATCCTGGTTGTGCAGCATTGTTGGGAGGTGATTTGCCGGTGGTTTCAGCGTTTTTCCAGCTCTGGGAGGGTGTTGTTTCAGCAGGAGGTTTGCAGGAGAGTTTGGGCCCCTTTTCCCAGCGTTTTCTTGGGCTTCTGTGCTGTTACTGGGAGAGACAACGTTTTCTCTGGAGAGGGTTTATTTGGTGCATTTTCAGAGGTGGAGCATTTGCTTCACGATTTCTGGGTTTTGTCCGGAGGGTTGAGTTCAGCTAGCCTTCCAGTTTTCAGCTCATTCCAGTGAGGGGATCAGCCCCTAGTCCAGTGCATTACAGCAGCAGTTTTCTACAGCAGTTTCTCCAGTCAGCTAGGACGCAGTCTCTGTTGCAGCCATTTCTTCTTCTGAGAGAGTCTCCACTTGCCTAGAGCAAGGATAGGTGCACTCATTCTGATTATCTTTGTACCCATATACATATATTCTCAGATTAATAAAATGGCTTAGTGTTCTGGCATTTTATGTGTATTTGTTCCATATTCTAGTTCCGGCATTTTGTTCTATATAGCTGCTTGTTGTTTTTCTGGGTATTACTAGTTATTTCCCGTTGGGGATATTACACTCCGAGTGGAGATCCCAACCTCAGCCTCGGGGGACTTTGAGTGCCTGCTCAGGTGAGGAGATCCAACATCATTTTTCAGAGGAGAGCACATAGTAACTTCAACTAGGATCACGCAGTCACTTGGATAGCGCAGTCTCTCTCAGTGATTATGTAGTTTGTAGAGGAGGCAGCACCAGGAGTGAAGGGATATCAGGGATTTCAGCCCGAGGGTATTGTGAAGGGATCAACCCTTCACAAATCATCATTTTGTTGTAGGAGGAGGCCATCACTTGCAGGATTCTCATTCAGAGCTAGCGTACTCACTAGGAGTGCCTTATTTTCCAAGGGAGGTCAAATTCCGAGGTCAGCTATTCTTGGATTCCTTCCTGCGTTTTTCCGGGTTATTGGAGAAGAGCTCATTTCCAAAGTTTCACAATTTTCTGAGCAGGGGAACAACCCCAAAGAGCAACTCCATTCCAGCAGTTCCGTCATGCAGCAGCAACAACATCTAGAGTTACGCAGTCCTTGATAGAGCAACGATTCACTGAGGGATTCTGAGAGTATTTCCAGCTCGCCTTGAGCAAGCCAAGGTGCCATCATTCTGATCACCTTTGTATTTATTGTTATCTTTCAGATTATAATAAAATGGCATAGCGTTTCTCCACTTTTGCATTGTTTTTATGATGTCTCTCTATTTGTTGTAGTCACTGGTTTATGTTGCTTTATATTACTGTCTATTTCCTCTTCGGATATTACACGAAACAATTTCTTTTTGGCACCTTTGAACAAAACCCGGCTGTAATCCAGTTACAGTTTCGACACTCAATGAAGTAACCACTGCAACTAAAAAATATGCAATAAAAACCCTTAAACTTGGCTTTCCTGGTACTTTGGCAAGTAACCCCTCAGGCTGGCAAGATCAACAACTCTGATACCACTATAATATCCCAAATGGGATATTTTAACTAAAATTGCAGAAAATAACGTAACTCCACATTATGCCGTAAAATCAACATTTACTTAACAGAAGATTGCCATGTAAAAATAAAAAACATATAGAGCACTGCAATCCATTACACATGGAATAGGAAGAATCTCAACATTTTATTATAAATGGTAAACTACGGTTACATGCATATCTGACCCAAAATAGCTAAGATGGAAAATAGGCCACGAAGACGAACTGTTGCACTGCGTTGGCCTCCAAAACTGAACTGCTGCCTCTCCCTCTGGCAACAGCTGTCACTGAACCCACTGAAGATAATGAAGCACAAGTTGAAGATTTGAATGATCCTCACACCAATCCCTAAAGCTATGCGAAACTTCTGAATGAAGTCAACTCAAGAGAGTTGGGTTTTCATCAACACTCACAAATCACCCGAGGGTTTCCATCCTGGGGCTACCAATGGAGTAGAGAACCAAGTTCTCAAACCTCTCACACAAGAAAATGATCTGATCCAAAGATATCCCTCAATGGCCTCCTCCTTTTCTTTTATAGATCTCCTAGATCCTTCTAGAGCCTTATTTGATTATTATTCCATTCATGGAGCACTTTTCCCTCTTATTAATATATTCCTTTTTAATGCAGGAAAGAGTAAATCAGCTACCATGTCTCCTCCAGTCACTGAAACTCATGTCCAACTGTCTCATCATGTATGTATCCTTCTCCCGATACCAATGAGCTATTACACTAAGGTTTTCTATCATGTATCCCTCCTAGAATGCCACCTTGAGCGTAATTAACTGAGTTAAACCCAAAAATAACTCAATTTTTCGAAAGTTGTCGGAATGCACCGGAATGAAAGGAAAACTGCTCGGATGATGGACTATATCAAGAAAATGCCACCCAACCTCATAGAAACTCCTCAAAAATCCTCCAAAAATCCCCTGGGCCCGCTGATGACACCAACCTGTACCTGTGACTTGTCTACTCCTAACTCTGGAAGTCCATTCTAACCCTATCATAGGTGACACCAAAAAAAAAAGGAATATTACAGACCCTAAGTCTAACTTAGGGAGATTAAATAATTGAAGGGAATTATTCTAAACATGTGGGTGAGAATATTCTAAGTGACGAGGATGAAGTATTTTCTAATCTTAGTCGTTGATTATAGATTAGATCACGGTCGATGATTTTTCAACGAGAAAAGTATTAAAGGAAGGCTTGGGGTCAGTTGGAGAACATACACAAAGCGGCAGCACTTGAGCTAAGTCGAAATTCTGGGGCGCGGTTTGTTGAGAATTTTCGAGTGAGTTTGCAATGCAGCGAGGGGTAGATCAGCAAAGGGATTTCTGAATCCGAGGCTGAGAATACAATTGCAGAGAGGTAGTGCAATCCAGGAAGGGTGACGTAGAGGTAGCGTAGGCCCAGCAGGGGTGACACAGATCGAGCCAGGCTCACGCAGATCCAACGCAGAGGTTGACGCAGTCACAGGAGGGTGACACACGATCTTTTCTAATCTTAGTCGTTGATTAGAGATTAGATCATGGTCGATGATTGTTCAATGATAAAAGTATTAAAGGAAGGCTTGGGGTCAGTTGGAGAACACACACAAAGCGGTAGCAATTGAGCTAAGTTGAAATTTTGGGGTGTAGTTTGCTGAGAATTTTTGAGTGAGCTTGCAGTGCTGTGAGGGGCAGATTGGCAAAGGGATTTTTGAATCCGAGGCAGAGAATACAATTGCAGAGAGGCATATTCGTACCAAAGAGGAAACCCAATCTAGGAAGGGTGACGCAGACCAAGCCAGGCTGATGCAGATCCAACGCAGAGGCTGATGTAGTCACAAGAGGGTGACACAGGCCAGGAGGAGCTGACGCAGAGCCAAAGGCTACAACGTTGGGGTTTCAGTGGGCCAGAAAGAGCTCGTATTCAGCATATCAGATAGAATGACGCAGCCACACTAAAGGGTAACAGAGTGAATGCGTAGTCACCTGTGGGGTTCCTCATTCTCAACTGGATCAACCATATTTCTGTCTCCGGAGATAGAGGTACATCTGTCGGGATTTCTCTGTTGGGAAAACCACTACTAGTGCCCTTGTTTGTATTCAGAATTCTGCATAATAATAAAACCCTTTAAGAGCTGTTGCACCGGTTTTCCCGTATTGGGTTTTTCCGGGGACATTTGTCCGAAAAATATCGTGTCCTTTGTCATGTGTGCTTAATTATTAGGTACTTGATCTGTATGTATGTGTAGATCTGCAG
This sequence comes from Pinus albicaulis, assembly GCA_034641835.2. Lineage (NCBI taxonomy): Eukaryota > Viridiplantae > Streptophyta > Pinopsida > Pinales > Pinaceae > Pinus > Pinus albicaulis. Next base: position 40,169 of record JAXQQM020072867.1, read on the forward strand.
TGTGTTTACTTTGTTATTTTCTGAATATTTCTGAAAATAACTTGTAAATGTAAAAACACAAGTAGGAGAAGTAAACCAGATTTCTGCAGTAGAAATTTTTGTTAAGTAGATGCAAGCATTGTCACATAAAGGGAGCAGTTCACTCTAGGACCATTTCCACCACTTGGGTTCATTAGATATTTCTGGGTTTTTTTGGGGTTCTTGCAAGGAGGTTTCTCACCCAATTTCATCTCATTATTATCACTTTACAGAGTAGTTTCTCTAGTTTCCTTCCAACAGCAGCTAGTAGTTCTTCTTGGGCATGCACAATCTTCCTGGGAAATATTCCCAACATTTGAGCATTGTATTCACACCTGGATTTTGTCATAACTTGCAGTGGCGGTGCTATTAATTTTTTGAGAAACCCTCAACATATGAGGCCTAGGTTTCTCTCCCAATGTTCCCTCCCAAAAACATAGCATCACTCAACTTGGTAGAGCATATTAATTATGAAAACCTTATGAGGCTAGTATAATCCACAAGCCACTAGTGAAAGGTTAGGACTAGAAGGAAAGGATTTCATTCATTATTCGATGGGTAAGGAAAACAAAAGAAGGGTATGGGAAAGAAATCATCATACAACATTCATATCTCCTACGGTGATATGCAAACATCTGGAAGTGGATCTACTACAACTGATGATTTATGGGAGCACTTGTTGAGTAGCCCTGTAAAGGTGATCGCTTATTGTACTTTCCCCCTCACTTTCCATTATCTCAATGCACTCTTTGTTCCCCAAATCCACCATATCCCTATGTATTCACACATCTTTGGCCATGGCCATCATTCTTCATGGAAGTCTCACTATTTGTGATGCATTTGGGCCACTTCTCCTTTTGGGGAAGGCATGAGTTTAAAAGAGGTAACATGGTAAATGTGTTTAGTACGCAAGATATCAAAGCAAGTCAAGGATACATCATGGACCAAGGACAACTCATGTTCATGAAAGTTCAAGCCTATAATGTCCCTTCTTAATTATTTTCCTAAGGTAAGAGGAACAATTTTGACAATTTTGTTATTTTTGGTCAAAGGCAAATTTTTGTGAAGGAAACTTAGTAAAAGTGGGTCGATGAGCATTTTAGTGGAATGTGGGGCCACTCACCCACAAATAATATGCACCACATGTAAGGCAATTCAATTTTCCTAAGTGAGGTCAAAATTAGAGATGGGACCCACATGAGACTCAAGGTCAGCAAGCATAAATAGGAGAAGAGAAGAAAATTTTGGGGCCTTTTTGACAATTCGAAATTCATTTGCTGCTTTGGTTGTTCAGCTGAGCCACATCATGTTGTTTAACACAAGAGCTTCCCAAGGAGTGAAGCTCATCCTTTCTTCAGTGGACCCCGAGTGCTAAGATAGGAAGGCTTCCTTTTTATCGTGAGACCGGAAGAGAGACATCCTACAAGGATTCACGTAGTTCTAGGTCAGCCAGTACGCAGAAGAGGATACCACGCAACCTTGGAGGAGCAGAGGTGCAGGGAGTTGGTTTTGTGGAGTTACTGCAGTTTTCCTTGACCAATTTCTAGCCTAGAGGAGTGAGGCTTCAGTAGGGGAGGCAGTATAACACCAAAAACAAATCTTTGAACTCAAAGACTACATCATACCCTATAGGACTACACACTCATTGGTGTGGGTCATTTGGGGAGAGCCTTGGCCAGAGCATTGAGGAGTTGGGTTGTTGGGATTTTGGTTGGAGGCTTATTTGGAGGGGATTGCTAGTATTTTGGGAGCAAGAATTGACAAACTTGGCTACAGGTGCAGATTTCTAGTTTGGAGGAGGGCCAATTGTGGGAGGCAAAATTTGGAAGGTCAAAACTAAGGAAAATCCTTTTTGGGTTGTTCTGGGTTTGTGGTAAGGAGTCCACCCCTAATTTTGCAGAATTTTCTGGGTTGTTTTGAGGGGGAAAATCAGGGTCTGAAGTAAGCTATTAGTGTAGAAACAGAGGGCTAGTGATTTGAAAATGGGTTGGATAACTTGTTATGCTTTTCAAGAACCTCCCACTCAGTTAAACAAATAAAAGATCTAGCTTATAATTGACAATTTGCAGAATTTATGCTTGAAATAGGTGTATGATTTTTAACTGTTTAAATGTCTTAAGTCCATTTGTTCTTGCTGAATTTAAACATGTATAACAAAAATATAATGCAGCAATAAAACATCCACACAAAATAGCAAAATTAATCTAGGAGTTCACTCGAATATTGTGGGCTATGTCTCCTTGAGCTTTGTCATCTTGACTTGGCTCTTTGGGATTATGGTAAAGTTTCTTTTACAAGTTCCACACTTAATTCCAATGGTTACTGAACTGAACCAAAGGGCTTAGAATACCATCTATATCCCTGTCATGGCTGTCATTACTCTGCAAACAGATCTAGGCTCCCTTTAGACTTGATTCCTTCTGTCAGTGCTCTGAGCTACACTGAGCTTCTCTGTGGCACTAACTCCTTCAGAATTCTTTTACTATCCCTGAAACCTCACCTATTGTCTCCATCATACATTAGAAACCAAAAATCGATTGATCATTTACTCAAAACGAGCACTGCATCCCCAAACTAGGCCTTCCTTCACGGTTTGCCCTAGGCTGCCCAAAACTTCCCTTCAGCTTCTCGAGCTCTAGAAGTCATAAAATGGCTTTGAAAATCCCTTCATTGTGTAACAACCCATTCCTAAGATTGCATTCTTTCATAGAATATAGTTCAGTTCCTGCAAGTGAGGTGGTTGGTTTGTGAATACCGACAACAAGAGTCTAAAATCAAATGTTTTGGAATTGATAAATGACAGATCTCTTCTTATCATTGCATTTGACACATCTCTTCCTACAGAGTATGTAATGAAAATATCAGTCCTCCAATACCCAAATCAGTTACCCAAATATGCAAGGACCAAGAGCCAAAACTTTAATTTATTTTTGGTAAGTATTATGTGTTATATTTAGAGTGTTTTGGGCTTATTTTTGTTTATTATTGTTGTGATTATAATCTGTAACAAAATCTTTGGATCTGATGCATATGATGGTCTGCAATAAGGTGAGAAAGGAGGGAAATTATGTAAGTAAAATACCCTAACCGATCAGTCATCTACAGTAATAGCTGAAGGTACACCAGCAGAGGTCAGGTCAGGGATCAGTCAACTACAGTAATAGCTGAAGGTACACCAGCAAAGGTCAGGTCAGGGTTTGCAGCTCGACATCCTCATACATGTTCTTGGCAGCAAGCAGATTCAAGGTATCTTCAGCTACAACAGTGGCCAAAAGACTTAAAGGTATATGAAGTATGGCCCGCTATCGGAAGTTTTAATGGATATGAGCATCGGCCTATCCATTTTGAAGCAATTGCTAAGAGTTAAAACCAGTACCAGGTTCCTCTTTACCAGTACTGATCCATGTAAACCTTTAAAACAATAATAAAGTGGTTGAATATTACTAGAAATGTGTTATTGTAATTCTGGGTTGTTTGTAGTAGAGATTTTACTGTTTCAATGAATATAAACCAGAATGATAGTGTCCCTTAAAATGAATGCTGAAGCATATTACTCTTTCTGAATGACTTATAACACAGTTGTTAATTTAAACTTAAAATCTGTCCACCTTCCATAACATCATCTTACTAACAGGTCCGGGAGTTTGAACAGGCTTTGATCTGTATTAACGTTTGTCCTTTTTAAATTTTGAACAACCAGACACTGGTTTACACAAGCAGCAGCTTATAAATGATTTTTTTTTTTTTTTAATGGGCCTATAAGGTCGTAAGAGGGTTTGAAACACTCTCTGATACCATATGTAATAACCTTCTATTGAATATTCCAAGTTTTTACACTTAATTTCAGATACTGCTAGAGAGGGACTTAGTGCTAAATCGACCGACAAGGTATATCACTGTTACAACTATCATTCTTCCCATGAATACAATTTAAGACATCCTTTCCATGAATAAATCTAAGCATATATAAACATAAGTCAGTAGTAATACGATTTTATGCAGTTCAGAAATGAAATTTCAATTTAATCTATACATGGGAAATACCTGGAATACAACTGATGATTTAATGGTGGCTCTCCTCCTGTGATGCTGTGGTCTCCTCCTGTGATGATGTGGACAGTTGAATAGTTCACCGAAACAATATAATCCTCCCAGCTGATCTAGGAACAATCCTAGACCCAGAAGATGACTCTTCTGCCCCCGTGCCCAGAATCCCGAGAATGGTGAAACTCCCTTCCAGTGCTGATAGTATCCTTCAAGCCTTCCTTTTCACAGAATGCAGAATTTTCCCAAAATACCATCCCCTTCCCACTTCACATCCTCTCCCTTATATCATTTTTCTCCACCGCCCTCAACTCCCGTAGATATTTTGGCTGAGGGTATGCATGCATTTAAGGAGATATTAATTTAGAGATAAGGTTTTTGGGGTTAAGTTCATGAAATATCCCCATTGAGTCCTTATCTAGTTACGTAGATGTGATGGCTTTATGGAGAGCTTAACTTGGATTTGTATTATGTTTGTTTTGAACTTAATTAATTTGCCTTAATTAAATTATTTTATTACTTTATTGGTTCACCCACATATAATTTTACTAAATTAAGATCTGATTTTCTTAAATAACACTCTCCCATGCCTGTTGATATTTTGTTATATCATGGCGAGATAAAATATATAGTAATATTAAACTCGTTATTATTATTTAGGTAGCCTTAATACTAGTGCGGGGTATGCGATATAGGCATGTGTAGCTATCATATGCGTATGTCGTATACTCGCTAAGGTTATTTTACTTATAAATTAGGAATGGGTCGTTACACATTGGATTCTGAATGCCAAAATTATTCAGGATACACTATTTTTTCACTGAAAATGGCCTCCGACAGCTCCAGTTTCGCCTCCAACACCTGTCGGCACCCCTTGGCACTAGGGTCACTGAAAACTTCTTTTATGGGTTCTCGACCTCTAGAAGTCCTCAAAAGCTTCTGCAACCTCCATCAATGGATTCAGAATGATGATTACAGTCAGAAATGACTATTGGTTCACTGAATAAGGTCTCTAGCGACCTTGGCTAGGCCCCGAACTGCTGCTGGAAAAAGCTGGCACTAGTGGTCCATAGAACTTCAATGAAGCATCCGGCCTTCAAAAGTCCTCTCTACAGGCTTTTCAAACCACACCATTAGTTCCAGAACATCTGAAGCATCCAAAATTTACTATTGGATTTCTGAATAAGGCCTTTAGCTGCACTGCCTAGGCCTCAAACTACGGTTGCCTCCTGGTGGCCCTAGTTGTAATATTCCCAACGGGAAATAACCAGTAATACACAGAAATATGCCAGACAGATATATAAAACAAAATGCCGGAACCAGAACATGGAACAAGTACACATAGAATGCCAGAACACTAAGCCATTTTATTAATCTGAGAATACATATATAGGGGTACAAGATAATCAGAATGAGTGCACCTATCCTTGCCCTAGGCAAGTGAGACCCTCTCAGAACAAAGAATGGCTGCAAAAGGGACAGCGTCCTAGCTGGCTGAAGAAACTGCTATGAAAAACTGCTGCTGCAATGCACTGGAACTAGGGGCTGATCCCCTCAATGGAATGAGCTGAAAACTGGAAAGGTAGCTGATCTCAATCCTCCAGACAAACCCCAGAAATCATGAAGCAGATGCTCCACCTCCGAAGATACACCAGATAAACCCTCACCAGTGAAAACGCTGTCTCTGCCAGTGACAGCGCAGAAGCCAAAGAAAACGCTGGCCAAAGGGGTGAATCTAACCACAAATCCTCCAGATGAGATAACCAACTCCTCAGGGCTGGAAACACTGAAAAACGCTGCCAAAACCCCACACAATAACCCTTCTCATCAGATCTGCGTCCTCCCTAGCTGGATCTGCGTCCTCCCTATCCAGATCTGCGTCCTCTCTCTCTAGATCTACGTCCTCCCTATCCAGATCTGAGTCCTTTCTACCTGGATCTGCTGGATCTGCGTCCTCCCTATCCAGATCTGCGTCCTCTCTGCCTGGACCTACTGGATCTGCGTCCTCTCTATCCAGATCTGTGTCCTCCCTAACCAGATCTGCGTCCTATCTCTTTGGATCTGCGTCCTCTGCCCTAGCCTGCGCAGTCTCAGGAAAGGGGGTATCTCCTCTACCAAATCTCCACCAGAAACTACTGCAAATCACCACTGAAACTGAAGGAAAGAAACCTTGCTCGAGCAGGCACTCGAAGTCCCCCGGAGCCAAGGGTGAGATCTCCGACCTGAGACACTCAGTTTGCACTAAACAGTGCTGCAGACCGACTAAACAACCGGCGTGCTGAAGTAGACAGAAGTCTAGCTCTCAATATCAATATCAAATCAACAATGCCAAATGAGGTGAGAACCCCACCTTTTATAGTGCTAAACTCCCTCCAAAACCTTGACTGCATCCTTCACCCTCCTTGGCCTGCGCAGTTAACCTTGGGTCAGCGTGAGGCCTCCCCTCATACTCATGTGGACCCCCAAGGCCCCCTCTTTAAGTTATAACGTCAATCAACTAGGAAAAACACTTTATTTTATAAAGTGAGGTGACCCCTCTTATTTCTCACTTTATTTATTATTTCTAGCTAAAGCGGCAAAATTAAACAAAAATGAAATATTCCAATTAGCAATGCTAATTTGGAATATTACACTAGTGGCCCCTTGAACTTCACTGAAGCATTAGGGGAATTTTGAGGTCTAAAATGGGCCTCCTAAGGAAATTATAAAATAATAGTGGAAAAAATCAAATAAGATTTGATGACATCATCAAATTTTAGAGGGAAAAATGAAAAAACTATTTTTTCAACTTATCTCCCAAATGTTTTACTCAAATTTCAAGCGGGAGTACTTGTTGGATGCCAAATTTAATTATTCATCCAAGGAGTACCCATGTTGCATACTTTCAATGGGTCCTACTACACGAAAAATGAGAAATACATAAAAAACGTGATTGTAATCACGTTTTTTTATGTATTTCCCATTTTTCATGTATCAGGGTTCATTGAAAGTATGCAACATGGGTACTCCTTGGATGAGGAATTAAATTTTGCATCCAACGAGTACTCCCACTCGAAATTTGAGTAAAAATTGTGGGAGATAAGTTGAAAATACGAGTTGAAAAAGTAGTTTTATTATTTTATTATTTTTTAATATTTTTAACCTTTTATTTAAAAAATGGTAAATCATCCCCCATGGTTGACATCATCATCTTGAATCCTATTGGTTGTTATAAAGTTTATTTTTGTTGTACATTTTTCTTAGGAGGCCCATTTTAGACCTCAAAATTCCCCTAATCAACAACCTGCTCAAAATTTCTGCGATGGCTCTGCAACCCACTCCATTGAGTCTATAATGTTGGAGATTGTCGAAATTGACTATTGGCACTCCAAAATTGGACGAATCTAGCTCAAGATAGAGCCTAAAATCAAATGGTCCAGTGTCCCCTAAAAATCCCCCACTAAATGTGGAGAACTGCACTTGTCTACAATTAGATTTGGCAAAATTCCAAAATATTTGGTGGGCGCGCTAAGTCTCCGCCATATAAAAACCGCACCATTAAAGTTAACATTGTGGGTTGGGCATATGCCACCACAAAATCTGTGGTTAGTTGACCATTGGGCGGAACTATAGCCCAAACCTTCGGTGGAAGTTCCAACCTGTAGTTAAACCCGCGTTATGAAAACCGTCGGTTGAATTAAACCTTTAACACCGAAGTAACTACAACATGTGAAACGTTTAAAAGTTTAATTGATCCGCGGAAGTTTGAGTATGGTTTTATATGAACCTTGCCAACCCAAATAAATGTTGGACCCACCTTAATGTGCATGCCAACGAACATTTAATAAAGTTCCTCCACGTAAAGGTTTTAAAAACTTGAATTTTGGGTTTTAAATCCACCATATACCTTCCAACGTATATTTAATACTCCACCATGCCAACGTGAACTTTAAACCCTTTAATATGCCCATCATGTAATGGTTTTAAGACTTTAGATTTTGGGTTTTAATAAAAAAAATGTGGAATTTTATAAATATTAAATTTTTTAAAATTAATATTTAATATATGTAAAAAACATTAATATAATATATGATATTTTAAATCATATAAAATATGAAATATATTTATATATATAACATTAACCCAACTTTAATACATTAAAAATATTTCCTCACATAAAAATCATGAACCCATACACCATATTGGAGAACATTGGGTGATTTCAAAACGCAATAACTTCTTCATACGGTGTCGGTTTTTCGAACCGTTCGCGGCGCCAGAATCAGGAAGACGAGATCTATGCAACCATCCTAGTTTCATCCCAATCCTGTAACTTTAAATTTTAAGCTATCACTTAGGTCCTGATCCAGTTTTGATCAGCTAGCGCAACTTTCTGGAGAGCAGTATTTCTACAGTAGTTGGGCACTTTGGTATTGATCACCTGAGGCTTGTAGCTTGCCTTGTGCAAGCCCAAGTGCACTCTCTCCAACACTCATATTTAATAAAATTGGCCATTTTGGTGTTCCGAGAAATTTTTTTGTTATATATGTGTTTGCTGAATAAATTTCTGTGTTGAAAATTATGGCATGTCTTTTGTTATCACTATAAATTTCTATTAGGAATATTACAGTGGTATCAGAGCATTTTCTTAGCCAGGGTGCGAAACAGGAGCAGGTGATGCCACCTAGATATCAAGGAGTAGTCTTCCAGAGAGGCCGTGTTAGAGATAGATGCAGGGGTCGAGGTAGAGAATACGACCCAGATCCGTTTTCAGACACCGAGGTAGTGAACCGTAGAGGTGGGATGAAAAATCAAGAGGATAATGAAAAACCCAGGCCAATGGGCCAGAACCAAGTTTTGGAGGAGCTGCTAAGGACTAATCAACATATGAGGCAAGTGAAACTTATGATGGACATGATGCAGCAGATGGGTGGAAGTCCAGAGGGAGAGCCTCAAGGTGATGGGGGTTCTAGAGCGGGAGGGGGCAGTCGCACTTATCAGCCTTCACATACTCCCCAGTGTGGGCAGGTTGGTCGTCCGAATTTGCCTCATTTTGTGGACGAGCTTGAACCAGAGAGGGAGTTAGACCCGGTTGCAGATTTGGTCCACTTAGTTGCATTTGGTATTGTTGAGTACGAGGGGTTGGATTCTCGGATTAAGTGGTTGATGTCTTTTGGGGAGTATATTCACCTCAAGGAGAGGCGTACCACAAGGGTTGGGGCCCACTATAGAGGGGGAACATCCAACTAGGATGATACCATGTGAAAATTCTACAATGTAGAATTCTACTACAACTACTAATTATATTTCTTCTATTGCATTCTCAACACACTTATTTAACATTCTACTGTGTTAAATATCAAAATAAAATATGTTGCAGACTTCATAATAAATAAACAATATGAAAGAAATAACACATGTAGTCACACATAAACACCATTATTTTTGGACAATTGTCCCAAGAAAAACCCAACTCGGGAAAACCGGTTCAACAGATTTGAGGGTTTCTTTATTATGCAAAAATTCTGAGTACAAATGTTTGATTGTAATTATCAATCAATCACCTAAAGAAATCTGATGAGAATAGGCTAGTGAGACAATTCTCACTTCACCACGAAGTTCCGACACTGACTTGCACCCACATTGAGTAACTCTGAGTAATTTCTGCGCAGTGACTGCATCCCTCATGCTGTCACTGCGTCACTGCTGCTGCTCCTCGTTGTGACTGCCTCGGTGCTCACTACTGGGTGAGACTAGAGTTTTCTCCCCTTCCAAAAATGCCCTCCGGATACTGGATGAAGCCTCAGCTGCCTCTCCACCTGAAATCGAAACTCCCTCTGCTGCTTTGCGTTAGCCCAACGTAACAGCTGCTTGGCTATCTCTGTGTTGTTGTTGTGGCTTCCTTCTCTCTTATCTCCCTGTACTCTCTATCCTTTAGAAACTCTCCCTCCTGGAGATTTCACCTTCCCCTCTCTGCAATCGAGAATCACTTTGATTCTTCCTTCGGCTGAAGAAATCGATCTCTGGATTCTTTCTCCATCTTATGTGTTTTCCAAATGCCCATCAATCTCTCCTTTATAATATTAAATCATAATCAAGGGCAAGGATTAACTAAGAGTTGATCCATGACTTTATCTAGAAGATTCACACTTGGTTTAAATAATACCCTTTAATTAATCAGTTTCCCTAAGTTTAGACTTAGGAAAACATTAAAAAACGATTAATTAATTTAATTAAACCATCTCTAAGTGGAATTTTCCAAAATCCTTTCTGGGTATTATGGAATAAATGTGTCTTAGCCTATATGAAAATTGCAAGGCTTGTGTAATATTCCCTTTTTAGGTGTCACCTACGAGAGGGTTAGGTTGGACTTCCAGAGTTAGGATCAGACAGGTCACAGGTACAGATTGGTGCTATTAGTTGGCTCAAGAGCTTTTTGGAGGAGTTTTGAGGAGTTTCCATGGTGTCCGGAGGCATTCGCTAGATATATTCTATCATCCGAGCAATTTGGCTTTTGTTCCGGTGCATTCCGACAACTTTCAGAAATTTGAGTTATTTCTGGGCTTAACTCAGTTGATTACGCTCAAGGTGGCATTCCAGGAGGAATACATGATGGAACACCTTAGTTTAATAACTCATTCAAACCGGGATGAGGATACCTACATGATGGGATGGTTGGGAATGAGTTTCAGTGACCAGAGGAGACATGGTAGCCGATTTATTTATTTTTGCATTAAAAAGGAATATTTTAATAAGAGGGAAAAGTGCACCATGAATAAAATAATAATAAAATAATGCTCTAGAAGGCTCCAAGAGATCTATAAAAGAAAGGGATGAGGCCATTATGGGATCTCTTTGGATCATATCATTTTCTTGTATGAAAGGTTTGAGACATGGTTCTCTACTTCAACCGTAGCCCCAGGACAGAAACCCTTAGCTGATTTGTGAGTGTTGGACGGAAACCCAACTCTCTTTGAGGAGACTTCATTCAAAAGTTTCACAGAGCTTCAAGGATATTGGAGTGAGGATCATTTAGATCTTCAACAGGTGCTTCAGTGGATTCAATGGTAGTTGTTGCCGGAGGGAGAGTGCAGCAATCAGTTTTGGAGGCCAGTGCAGTGCAGCAATTCATCTTGGTGGCCAGTATTCCATCTCAGCTACTTTAGGTCAGATTTATATGTAACCCCAGTTATTACTTATAATAAAATGTTGAGATTCTTCCTATTCTATGTGTTAATGGATTGCAGTGTTTTATGCGTCTTTATTTTACATGGCAATATTCTGTTGAGTAAATAGTGATTTTGCGGCATATTGTAGAATTCAGTTATTTTTCTGCATTTTTAGTTAAAATATCCCTTTCGGGATATTACAAAGGGTATCGCAGCCTCGGTCTTGGCTCGGCCCTATGGGTTTTTCAATTTCGTGTTGCAATGGTTTCCGAGGGTTTTACCGCATATTCACTTTAAAGGAAGATCAAAGGTTTATTATTTTTACAAGCATTGTCAGATCTGGAGAGGTTGCATGTCAAATGTGACAAATGCTCGTCAAATCGTTGTACGATGAGAAAAAATGTGTGATGCATAATAATAATTCGAAAAATTTGATATTGTGAAGTCAAAATGAGGAGCGTAACATATTATTAAAGCAAAAGGGCCATCAAACTTATTAGAGGTCAAATTTACATCGGGCAATTTAATTAAGGGGGCCATTATAATTTTCTTATGGAGCTGCTAATAGCCGAATGTTTAATTGGTAAAAGCCATGGAGTAAAATTTTTGGAGGCCACATCGTCACATTGTTGAGAGTCGGAGCCGGAGCCGAATGAGCGCATGTATGGAGGCCGAACCTTGCTGTATTTACGTATTTACCTGATGCCAAGTCACTTGTGAGCACAAGGCGATGACATCCTCAGCGTGGCTAATCGGTGGTGGACCAAAGAAAAAAAAAATTGTGATCGATGCATCCACTTAATCCAGTCCCTGTCATTAATTATATTTCCAAGTGAATATTTCAGATCAGTTTAAAGATACACAGGCCAAAATCAAAAGAAGGGTTGGCAGGGACATGTTTAATCGACAGTCGAGCGAGTGGAAGCCACCATTGTTTTGCTTTTGGAGTAAATTGATTGGTCGAAATTCGTCGAGTAGCTGACACTGATCAGAAGCCAAACTTGTCATTCGGAGGCAGCAATCACATCACATGGCACATTTGCAAGAACCAAGACGAATCAAATCGAGGGCCACGGTTATATCTCTGGCACAATCGAGTTTCCCCAAATCAGGCAGAGTCTGCCCAAAATGAGGAACGAGTCTGACAATTAAGAAGTCATGAAATAATTTCACTGCTGCGAGTGAGACAGATCTAAGGGGGGCCGATTATTCTTCCATGCTTTAGATCATCGTCTGCAGCGATCTCCTGTGTAGCCGCATTCTGTCAAATATTAGAACGTGCGCACATTCCATATCGACTGTATGATTGCCAAGGTCGAGGAAAATTTATCGAGGGTCGAGATTGCGGGCCGTGTGTATCAAAGAAAGGCGACAGGGCACTATAGAAGGACCGCAAGCTTCAACAATCCAACACCATAGTGTCACGCGAAGAGAGGGCAGCGAGTTGAGTGGTCGTCGGATCAAATGTTGTATGAGTTCGTCGGCTCAGTGGCAACCGAATTTTGCCCGGCCAGAATTTCTATTGCCTGGATCACAGAGAGAATCCAAAAGGTTGATACACCTATGCACTAAGTGGTGGGTCCCGTGTATTCGTGATTTGGGCGCTGAGGACAAAGGGAAATTTTTTTGGTAGAATAGCAGCAATTTTATGTAAGAGGCCATACTTATTAAAATAATTCTGGTGTAAAATATTCTTTGTGCGTGGATATCCGTGGCACTAATTTCTGAGTTTGTTGGAGTCGTTCTGGGTTTGTGGAGGTCGTGACAACATCGCTGGCTGAGACTGTGGTTTACATCTTATGGATTAAACTGGTGAATGCTTGAAGACTGAGCACTATTCCTCTTCATTGTTTGCTGAAATGTGTTAATTTATAGTGGGTTTTGAAGAGACTGGTATTGAAAGGGATTTGGGAAGGGCAAGCCCAATTGTTCCAGATTTTCTTGCATCAAAAATTCTGACTGTTTGATGTGCATATGCGGTCTGTAAAATTTAAAATAGAGTTGTATGTTGTAGCTTTGCACATATACACGAGAATTAGATGGAGATGAGGCTGTTATAGCATAATTATTTAGATTTACTTGTAGCAGAGGTGTACAAGAAGCAGTCAACCATGCTGAGGAAATGCCGCTATATCAGGTTTCTCTATTGGTCCCATTATGATGCATTCTCCTTTATCATATGTATTATGGTAGCTTCCATATTGTTGTAATTTGTGTTAGCTATACATGACATTTTCTGAATATAATGTGCTATCAAAATTGCTAGCCTATCACTAAAACTACACCTATATCACTATAAAAACTTAGTAAAACAGTGACCACATCATTGGTTGAATCATGGAATAACTCCTAAACAAATTGAAGAGACTAAACAATGCAGGAGTTAGTTCCTTGAAACAGAACAACAAATAGTTCCTTGAAACAGAACAACAAACCCCTCTCCAAAAAGGTACATAATTTTCTCCAACAAAAGCACCCGAGAAATTTACAGAAGGAGAGAGAAGTGGGAAATTGGCTTTATGCACTTGGGATGGACTTAAATAGTGGAAGATCAGAAAATGACTTTCCCATGTTAGAGAAACTGGAATCCTGCCTTTCAAAGGTAGAGCAATCTGATTGGAGTTTAAATTGGGCTTTGGAGCCATCTATGCTTGCATTGGTACAAGCTAGATTCTTGGAACATCCAAGTGAGAGAGTCAAGCTTATAACTGCCTGTTGTTTTAGTGATATTTTGAGGATAACAACACCCTTCCCTCTCTACATTGATGACATTATGAAAAGAATTTTCAGACTAATAGTAGGAACCTTTCGGAATTTGGACGACTGTGCAGGCTCTACATTTGGGAGGAAGCTTAAAGTTTTAGAAGTCATGGCCATGACCTGGTCTCATGAGATCATGTTTGACTTTGAGTGTGATGGCTTGATTATGCAAATGTTCCAATGCTTCTTCAGCATTAGGAGACATCATTCTGACACAGTCATAGCACACATGCAGTCCATCCTGTCGTCATGTATGGGAGTCTGTGAGGCGATTTGCTGGGAGTTGCAGACTAGGTTGCTGAGCATTTGGAGGAGAGAGCAGTTGGTATCACCTATTGCTTATGAAATAGCCCAAGTGCTGGTTGAGCAGAACATTGAGTTTTTCAGGATACAGTTGACCAGGGAGGAGCTGTTCCAGTTTGGTGGATCATGCAGCAGAAATGAACTGAGGAGGAAGGGACTTTGCTTCATTTTCAAAGGACCATGGGGGCCTGATCACTTATGTTTGAGAGATGCAGATGAGGTGGCAGAGGTAGAGCAGGTAGACGTTCCTTCTGTATGTCAGGATGAGGACTCTTCTCCAGATGAGTCCATGGGATCAGATGATGATGCTTCTGGGGAGCGAGAGCGGTCATGCGGAGTTGATGGCAGTAGGCCTGTTACACAACATTTTGTCACTATCCCTGCAATCCCCAACTCGCACATTGGAGGGTCATTTCTGTGACTTCCAAAAAGTGTCATGCCTTGCAAATAACATCATTTCATCCCTTTCAATGAAGGCAACATTCTTCTTGTTGACATTTTCTTGAGTAGAGCTATAAAAATCCCTTTTTTTGCCCTGGCGCGAGTAGCTAGTTCTGCCCTCGCGCCGATGTGGAAGATTAACACTAGGGCCCGCGCCACCTAGTGCTCTGTTCCAGTGTAATGCCCATGCCAAGCTATTTATGAAATGTTTTTTAAAAATAGAGGCGGAGGTTCTATTCCAACCACCTCGGGGATGAGTCACTGGGAGTGGTTGAACTGAAACAACCACGGGCCTCCTTCTTTAGTTAGTAGTTTCCACCTCCCTTGGAACACTCCTAAAGGATAGGTCTCCCTTCCACTTTTGTAGGGATCCCAACCTCCTCCTTTGCCTCTATATAAACAAGCCTTCTCTCTTTATGAAAACTAACTGTAGTTGAAGCTGAACAAAGAATTATACAGCTGAAGTGCTGAACTTGAAGACTAAGTTGTAGTTGAATAACTGAGTTATTGAGAAGGTAGAACAAGGAGGAATCCATCGAGAAGTCCCTTATCCCGTCCGAATTCCCCGGCGAGATTTGAGACGTGCTTCACCCAAGCCCCACTGGAGGAGACCGCAACGTCAGAGCATGGTTGTATCTCTTCTTTCTACCTATTAATATAAGTGACTATTGTCTGGTTCCTGTCTTGTGTTTTTTCTTTATCAAATGCAATATGCTAGTCTTCTCTGACTAACTAGTAGTTTTTGGATGGAATTAGTATGTGGTATGTGGTTATCGTTTTCTGATCTCTGTGCAGGTGTCCAAATGTGATAAGCGGAGGGGTTGTGACTTGCCTTCGATCAGGAACGAGAGGTTCTCATCATCACTACTAGTGTCAAAGACAACTTTGGACCACAGGTAGGCCATCTTATCGCATCCTCTTTCATTCAAATATCTAGGAACCTACACTCTAGCATGATTCCTTGTTACTAGACCCACCCTAGGGCTAGAGGGATCGTCTCTGTCCGCAGAGAGGATTTACCCACATAACAAGTTGGCGACTCCGCTGGGGATCAATGCGAGTTTGTCTTTGATCTTGTTGGGTCATTTTTTGGGTTTTTGGTCTTGTTGTTTATTTTTCTGGTTGTTTAACTGTGCTTCAAACACTTGTTCAGCCCCAAAGTGTCAAGATTGACCTCTGCTCTGTTGAGTTTTCCCCTTTTTCCTTGGTTAATTGGCTTGGCGTGGTTTTTCCCTGAACAGTCGCACCAATTGGCGCATGTTGCTTTTGTAGCACTCGCGCCATCGCCTGTTTGGCACTAAATACCGCCTCACAGTCGTGCCGACCCCTGTGAGTTTTTGGGTGTGAGATTTTTTTGGTCACTTGTCTTTAATTCTGGGTTCTTCTTAAGAGTAATTGAAGTGTTTTGGACTGTCTTTGATTGCTGGAGGCTTGTTTTCCTCAGTTGTTTGTCCATTTATTATCAGTGTGACTTGAGGTCTTAGGGTTTCTGAGTGCCTTGGTGCACTGAGCCTTCTGTTTGGAGATCGAGTTTCTTGATAAGATGTTGAATTCGTTCCCTGTTTATTGCTCTTGGTCTCTTTGATCCTGTTGAGTATGTTCATGGGTTGAATGATCATTGCCTTGCTCGCTTGATTTTTTCTTCCTCCTACTCCAAGCACCGATTACATTGCTTGTATGGGTCATTTTCGAGATTTCTCTTTGACTTGAAAATTTTGTATCATTAGTTTGAGTCTTGTTGTGTTTGTTTCATATTGCTGGAGTCATTTTGCTTCAACTTTTGTATTCGCTCTCTCAAGCTAGTTTTTAGTTTTGTTTTTCATATCATTAAGTGCATTGCTTGCTCTATTGCATTGAAAAAACAAAAATATTGCATTCTTTTTGCTTTGAAAATGAAACATTCCCTTGATTAATTTTCACTGTAAAGGCTAGGAAAGAGTTTTGTTTTCTGCAGATTGCATTAGATGCATTATTGGATGTTTTCTCATGATTTCATTATTTGCTACTGCTTGAAAGTTTTCTTTCCTTCTCATAGATAGCTTTCATTGAACGAAAATGGTATCCTTCTGCATGTAGTTTTGCATTTAAGAAGATTTCAGATCTGATATACATTAAGGCCTGGAAATTGAAACCTAATCCAAGATCAACATTAAAATTTATTTCAATTAAACTAAGGCAACATTGGAACCTAACGAAATATTATGGTGGTCTAAGTTAGAGATGTGTTCCGATGTCTTAAAACCTAGTAGCTGTCGTTCGCCATCTGGCTCCAAACAGCGCTAGTACGGACTTGTGCTCCCCGTACCGTCGAGTATATAAAGGGAGACCCCTCTAGGTTGCAATCCTTTTATCCATAGGAAGCCGAGTCTGCCGCCCTGTAACCGTGATACACCGAACACAGCATTCGGGGAGATTACCTGAACGTACGTCAAGTCCTTGGTCATTTCTCTTTCATTTGATCACCAAGGTGTATATGGAAGTTCACGGAAACTTCGCATACCCTCTTGCTTAGATTACCTGAGCAGTCATTTTTTGATCTTTACTGACTCCTTAAATTTGAAAATATCATCGAGCACTTGTCCTTTCTTGCTCATTTCAACCTGAAAGTGATAGTCACCTTTTGCCTGTTTCTCGACTCTTAAAATATGAAATGACAGAGTTTTGTTTCAATGTCTTAAAATTAACTGTCCACGAAATATTCCTGGTTAAAGTTATCATCCTTAGTGTGTTGTTTTAAGTTTGTTTCTGATGGCAACGTTTTCGGAGTTCACTAACCAAGGAATCCCTTCCGAAGGGAATCCTGGTCCTTTTCCTGCTTTTGGGAATGTTGGTGCTCCTTATATGGCAACATTGTCCCTGCCTGGGTTAACTGTTGGGTTGCCTGTTTGGTTATTCTCGACCACTCTGGTCTCGAGTATTCCGTCCACCGTACAGCCATCTCATCCACCAGAACAACATCATGTTGCTTCTATGGTGGAACTCTCCCCTTCTTCGCCTGTTTCTTCATCCTCCTCTTCTACGTCGCTTGGTGAAAGTCTCGATTCTCGTAACTAGGTGGCTAAGAAGAAGAAGAAGAAGAAGAAGAAGAAGACGAAGAAGAAGAAGTCAGATAAGCGAGAGGCTAATGCTGCAAATATTGTGCTTAAGAAACCTTCCATTGAGAAACCATCCAACCTTCCACGGAAAGTCAAATTCCCTTGCACGTTGTGCAAAGGTAACCACCTTCTTCGAGACTACCTTGGCATTCCCAAGGTACTTGAAGTATGGTCCGACGGTCGTTCGTCGTTGCCTTTGACTTCCGGAAGTCATATTGGTAGCACATCTTCGACTAGTTCTGATAAGACTCATAAGAAACAGGGTAAGATTACCAATCCCTGTAAGTTGTGTGAAGGGAATCATCCCATTCACCTTTGTCCATACATGGATGAAGCCAAGAGAGTGTTGGACAACCCTACTATTTCTGCACCCTGCCTTCTGGCTGGTTACAAGAAGCTTTCTTCGAGTCCTCCACTAGTTGATTCAACGATCAGTCAAGAGTTATCCTTGGTTGATCCCGTTCCCTCGGAAATTCAAATTCACAAATCCATTCCCCACCAACCATTGGCTGCGGAATCGATCGATCTGACCCCATCTGTGGTTCATCAGGTCTTTTCCGTTGAGAGTGGATCTTATCCCCCTCATGTTCTTCTTGTTTCTTCAGATTCCTCGGACTTGGAGAAAGATTCTTTCGTCCCTGTAGTTCAAGAAGCTGCTCCTCCTACTCCCGTGATGGAAGTCCCAGAAGATGATCCTCTTGCTCCGATAACACCAGGGGATGATCATCTTAGCTCGATGGTACCCCCTCCAAATAGTTTGATTGCTTCCTTCAATTGGAGTCGATTTGCAGGATACCGCCTTCCTTCTTATGTGCCTTTTGAGATCACGGTGCAGACCTTTGATCTGGTCGTACCCAACACCATTATAGATGAAGGCGTGTCTGTTAGTATTCTGTCTTCCACCACTTGGCAAGCTTTTGGTTCTCCACCGCTTATGCCTGTTACGCAGAATTTGTTGGCTTTTAACAGAGGAACTAGTCAACCGTTAGGGATCCTTCCGAAGTTGCCTGTTTCTTTGGGAGGGAAAACCGTCTATATAGACGTGATGGTTGTTCCAGGCTCCTTAGATTTCAATTTACTCTTGGGGCGTGACTATACTTATTTCATGGGGGCAGTTGTCTCTTCCCTCTTTCGTGTGATCTATTTTCCACACAAAGGTCGGATGGTGACCATTGATTAGCTTTCATTCTTTGGTCCTGACGTGACATCTGGTCCACCATCGTCCCTTCCAGGTCTTTATCCACCGGTTTTATCTTCCCTGTCGCAGGTTAATTATGTGGCTACCTGTCATGTGCCCGCATTCAGTGATAGTGCCATTGTGCATCGTGTGCTGGGGGCATTGGGTCCTAATTTTCAATATGTTGTTCTCCCATCAGATGCGAACCTCTTGGAATCCCTGACCTCTTATTCGTCGTAATGAAAGGTCCATGGAGCATAGTTCGTTTTTCTTGTGTCAAGCTCCTTAAAAAATGAAACAAGGTCTATGGAGCACAGTTCGTTTCTTTGTGTCAAGCTCCTTAAAAAATGAAACAAATCTCTTCGGAGCAGAGTTCGTTTTCTTGTGTCAAGCTCCTTTAAAAATGAAACAAGGTGTCTTGAGGATAGTTTTTTTAATGTGTCAACCTCGTTAAAAGAATGATTTACGTTCCTGTTCAATTCGAGTCTTTGATAAGATCTCGTAAAATCCCAGTCGAGTCTTTCTCTTGATCTCGTAATTAGAACCTTCACTCCATCTGCCTTTCATATGGACTAAAGCTTTGGGGGCATGTGCACCTCGAATTGAGTCACCATGCTGGGGGGCATGCCTGTTTTTCAAGCATAGTTTACTTTTGTTTCAAGCTTGTGTAAACATGAAACCAATCTCAAGCATAGTTTACTTTTGTTTTCGAGCTTGCATAAAAATGAAATCTTTTGGCTTTATGTGCTTTGTGAACATTTTCTTGACTCTTGGGTCATTACTTATTATGCAGATTATTTAACTGATACATTAGCTAACATTGTATTAGGCATTTGGATAATTTGTAAAAGCATCATCATATGTAAAAGATCCGTGTAGGAAAATAGATATATATATATATATATATATATATATATATATATATATTTGTAAAAGCATCATCATATGTAAAAGATCCATGTAGGAAAATAGATATATATATATATATATATATATATATATATATATATCGCATGTTTGCAACTGTATGCATCAAAACGTCAAAAAATATGTGTATGTTTCTGTTACATCCCGAGACATCATGTCTCGCAAAATATGCAGATAAAATAAACCTAGGTGTCTAATCAGCATGGTGCTCGTGATAACATGTCACAGCCCATACTAGCCGCCTCAGCAAGTGGTGAATTCGGCTGGGCACCCCTACGGTATGCCTCTGGTAGGCACGAGGAACATCATCAAAACGTGCATAATCTGGAACTCCTCGGGTGATCCCCTCCAGGTTGCGCAGTATCTCGTCTTCCTCGCCGCCTTCACCCTGAGGGTCGAAATCGCAAGGAATTCACCTCGCTATTGGTGACATACCGACAGGTCTCTCTGGGCCAACATCTGCATCATATGGATTTAATGTCAGAACATACATAAATAAACAAAAAAATCATAATACTCATAAAACTTAAAAAAAATTTGAGTCTTACCCAAATCTTCATCCCAATCTTCTTCCTCCGGGAGTGGGAGGTCTGGATCATCAGTGAAATCCGTGCCAGCGTAGGGCCAATCCTCCACGACAATTAGTTTTCGACGGAGCCAATAAAAAAATTCCAGCCTCCAAGACATCTATTGGCCACCTCCTGCTCTTGGCATCAGTGCTGCCCATCGGGCCATTCGTGGTTCTCTCGCTGGTGGATTCGGAACTATAACCTCCTGTCGCTGAAAAATTGGTAATTGTTCCAAGAAGAACGATACCAGAATGGATCCATAACCAAATTGTTTCAGTTTGGTCTTTTTTCATTTGGTTAGTTGACGCTTCATGTTGATGGTTACGGCCTTTGCCCAGTTGTAGATAGTCGGAGCCATGCAGTCCATAGCAAGAAGCAAATGTGTCTTTGTTGCTTCGCGCGGTGCTTGTGATCCTGCAGCCCGTGTAATGGTATGCAATACCACACATAGTGTCAAATCAGGGATAGTTTGAATATCAACTTTCCCGCTACCTGAACGTTTCCGCACTCCTTGACATACCCTGTCGATTACCATGGTCATGTTTTCCATGCAGGGCCGGGTGCTGGTTAGGAGTGGTGCTGCACCCCTCCGCGATAATCCTGTGATGAAATATACATCAGAGACATCAATCTTGAGCTCTTGATCCCGTAGGATGAACTTCTCTTGATTTTCATCCCATATACTGATTAGATATTGTAGCAATTTTGGTTGGGCTCGGAGGCATGGTGTTAGAAAGAATTTTAGCAAACCACAGTTTCTGAGGGCTGCCATAACTCCCTCATTTTCCATGGCCAACTCATCTTCTTCACTATGCTCCCGTTCTTTCCATTCTATGACCATTTTTCTCTTTTCTACCTGCAAACACACACATACAAGTGGTATTAGTCAATATTTATCCTTGAAATTGTAAGCAATTGGGACATTTTGTGTATATTTGGTTAGAAATTAGTTTGCGCTGTTGGCGCGCCCTAGTATTAAAAAATGGGCGGTTGGCGCGACTCCGTGCCCGAAACCCGCGGCAACCGCACAGCCCTAAATTTTACAATTTCTTCCCCCAAATTCAAAATTGACAAATGCAGGAAGCAAGAAATAGCTTAAAATGACAAGAGGGATCTCAGCTCTTACCTAGAGTTAACGGATTTGCGATTGGTGTACTGGATTGGCCGCTATCGTCGCTGCAAGATTGCACAGTAAAATGGGTAAAAAATTGCTCCACAAGAGGTAAAAGTGAAAAGTAATTATTTTTTACCATTTTTGGCATTTTGTGACTTTTTTAAAACCCTAATTAGGTTTTAAGGCATGTTTTTCGATTATTTTTACTGTATTATTTTCGAAAAATACGTTTTACACGTCTCTTGTGCAGCAACAGGTTTTTCATGTGACAGTGATGAAGTAACGAGTTATATTTTATACTTTTTCGGACTCGGTAAAAACACGAAAAAGTCACTAGTGGAGTCATCTTTCAGTATTTTTTGACTCTCTAAAATTGAAAAGATCGCCGATACGCTTGTCGTTTTGAACTCGTTAAATGGCTGGGAAACAATATCTACCCAGTATATGTTTAACCCTTTTTCGGGCTGGGATAGATTATTTACGAAAAAGTAATACCTTAGCCTATCGTGACTAAGAGGTTCTCTCAGACACAGTTTTCTACCTTTTTGGATCTGTGAGACTACCTACGAAAAGGACTGTTGGAGTTTTCTTTTCTGCCTTCTTTTCAAACACTCTAAATATGAAAATATGCCGAGTTCTCCCTTTGTCAGACTCGTTAAACCTTGATGACATCGGACTTCGTCACCACGACATTATTCGAGTTCCTCCTTCCTAGGGCTCGTAAAATGTACTAAGATGGATTTGTCCGAAGGACAAACTTATAGTGCAAGCATATGCTATCCCCTTCAAGCTTGTTTTCAAAAATAATTGGGGTACTCGCCAGAAATGGTGGGGGAAAATGGAACCAGATTTTAGTTGTGTTGGTAGTATGTTGCTCTTGAACATGGCACTTGTCTGCATTCGTGTCGGGCTGGGGACATCTCATTTCGTCATTTTTGCCTCCATGGGTTTGGGTAATCTCTTTTGACCTCTCATTTGCTCTTTGCCACGTCGTCATGACCTCAGATCCTTTGATGTCAAATACTACCAAATCCAGTGTCGTGTTGCAGATATGTTCAAGAGAAGTTTGCCTCTGAAGTTTTCAACCTCCCTCTGATTCTCTGTTGATCCTGATTCACAAACATCATATTCCTTTGTCTCGTGTCGATGATGTGGGAAACATTATGGCCCACCTTCGATCAGGTCACTTCCTGTCGACTTCAGCTCATTATCCAAGAAATTGATCTAGAAACTCCCTTCTGGTACCTTGGAGCTTGCATGCCTCAATGGCAGGTTCTTCGCATTCGACGTAAGGTTCACATCGTTGGCCTTCGATTGATTGACTCTGCAGGTGTTCGACGCCAGATCACTGTTCACATTCCATGGATTGTACCTTCATACCTTGAGAACGATTGTCATTATTGGTGGTTCCTCTCGCGTCTATTAACAACTTTCACCATTGGCTGGTAATCAGACGATTTTCTTGCATGTTCGACTTCACCTCATCTATTCGCATGCCTGAATTTGTACTTGTTCAAATCGAGATGAAGCGCAAGACCCTGGGTTTTGTATGATAAAATCCAGGCTGCGGGTTCTTTGTGGATTATCATGACTTATTACATGACTCTTTGATTGTATGGCTGCGACCATACCTGAGTCTATTTAGTGATCTTTACTGCTGGATGGCTGCGTCCATACCTAGATCTCAGTTTTTATATACTCCTTTATGGATGGTTGCGCCCATGCCACATGTTCATGTATCAGAGATATCAATTGTATTTTTAATTGCAGGTTTTCCGACAACGGTGTTTGGTTCGAACGCGTTCTCATAAAGCATTTCACCCCTCCCTCTCCTTCGGACCTCATGCTTTAGGGGGCATCTGTTACACAACATTTTGTCACTGTCCCTGCAATCCCCAACTCACACATTGGAGGGCCATTTCTGTGACTTCTTAAAAGTATCATGCCTTGCAAATAACATCATTGCATCCCTTTTGATGAAGGAAACATTCTTCTTGTTGACATTTTCCTGAGCAGAGCTGTAAAAATCCCTGTTTTTGCCTTGGCGCGAGTAGCTAGTTCTGCCCTCGCACCGATGTGGAAGATTAACACTAGGGCCTGCGCCACCTGGCGCTCTATCCTAGTGTAATGCCCACGCCAAGCTATTTATGAAATGTTTTTTAAAAATAGAGGTGGAGGTTCTATTCCAACCACCTCGGGGATGAGTCACTGGGAGTGGTTGAACTGAAACAACCACGGGCCTCCTCCTTTAGTTAGTAGTTTCCACCTCCCTTGGAACACTCCTAAAGGATAGGCCTCCCTTCCACTTTTGTAGGGATCCCAACCTCCTCCTTTGCCTCTATATAAACAAGCCTTCTCTCTTTATGAAAACTAGCCGTAGCTGAAGCTGAACAAAGAGAATTATACAGCTGAAGTGCTAAACTTGAAGACTAAGCTATAGTTGAATAATTGAGTTATTGAGAAGGTAAAACAAGGAGGAATCCATCGAGAAGTCCCTTATCCCGTCCGAATTCTCCGACGAGCTTTGAGACGTGCTTCACCCAAGCCCCGCTGGAGGAGACCGCAACGTCAGAGCATGGTTGTATCTCTTCTTTCTACCTATTAATATAAGTGACTATTGTCTGGTTCCCGTCTTGTGTTTTGTCTTTATCAAATGCAATATGCTAGTCTTCTCTGACTGACTAGTAGTTTTTGGATGGAATTAGTATGTGGTATGTGGTTATCGTTTTCTGATCTCTGTGCAGGTGTCCAAATGTGATAAGCAGAGGGGTTGTGACTTGCCTCCGATCAGGAACGAGAGGTTCTCATCATCACTACGAGTGTTGACGACAGCTTTGGACCACAGGTAGGCCATCTTATCGCATCCTCTTTCATTCAAATATCTAGGAACCTACACTCTAGCACGATTCCTTGTTACTAGACTCACCCTAGGGCTAGAGGGATCGTCTCTGTCCGCAGAGAGGATTTACCTACATAACAAGGCTGGAGCTGCATTCCATTGTGCAGGGTGAGCAGTCAGGGGAATCTACAGGAGATACTCTGGGTGATGAGACACTTGTGACGATTCAGCTAGAGCAGCATATGATGGAGCCTGAGTCAGCAGAGGAGGACACTATGCACATCATGCATGATAGTCCTTTGGGGGAGAGCCATATGGAGGCTCACATTGAGTCTATGATGGATATGCAGCTAACCTTGGGGACAGCCACTGAGGAGGAGCAGTCAGATGCACATACACAGAGTACGGTGACCGCAGTTGCAGATCCATATCCTTTGGAGATGTTGGAGGTTGATGGGATAGTTCGATAGGGGGCTAGGGGACAGCAGGAGCATTACATTCTCGATCAGGAGAGGGATGAGCTGTTGGAGATGGTGGAGCATCCATTGTTGGGCCGACACACTAATGAGGTACAGATAGATGCACATGCAGTCAGCAAAGCTGTAGTATTTTCGGGGAGTAGCACTCTCCAGGAGTACATCGATGGGGCTTGCATCATATCTTGCCCACTCTGGCCCATTATAGAGGGAGGGGCCTTCTTCTACAAGCAGATTTCGTCGACAGACGGGACAGAGTAGCGTGAGTTGATTATGAGCTGGCGACAGCTCTCTAGGCATGTTTCGTATGCGGTTAACACTACATTGGATTCTTCCTCCAGGATATATTGGTGGGAGATTATGAGCTGGTACCCTCTTGATGGTACGATTGTCTTCGTAGGGAGCACAATAGAGCAGGGGCCCTTAGACATAGTCGATGTTACAGATTCCAACTGGCAGTGAGGCACATGTCGTCATTTCTTCAGCACTCCATCCCGATTTCAGGAGAGCAGGATCAACATTGGATTTAGTCAGGGGTTGGATTGGAGAGAGGTGATGAGTTGGTACACAGTTGGTGGGGCAGCTTACACCATCATAGATACAGTGCAGCAGGAGACGTGGTCTTCACCTCTTAGAGCATCAGTTATAGCCAGAGGCAGTGCGCAGTCCGAGCCGTGGCACTTGGGCGATGATTGGCCATCATGGCGTGGCGATCCGGGAGGATTGTTTGATGACAGGTACAGTGAGAGATCAGTTTGGGATCCCGACATTGAGGGGTCTATTCCGGGTGGCTTGACACAGGCACATAGTAGCACCAGGAGGTTTGTATGGGATCTAGGCATTGGGTCTCAGTTGCATCGGGCCAACAGAGTGGCCCACATATTTGGATTACTTGAGGGCAAGCAATCTTGGGGTGGAAGGTCTATAATATTCCCTTTCTTGGTGTCACCTACGACCGGGTTAGGTTGGACTTCTAGAGTTAGGAGCAGACAGGTCACAGGTACAGATTGCTGCTATCAACGGGCTAAGGGGCTTTTTGGAGGAGTTTTGAGAAGTTTCCATGGTGTTTGGTGACATTTTCTTGATATATTCCATCATCCGAGCAGTTTGGCTTTCGTTCCGGTGCATTCTGACAACTTTCGGAAATTTGAGTTATTTGTGGGCTTAACTCAGCTAATTACGCTCAAGGTGGCATTCCAGAAGGAATACATGATGGAACACCTTAGTGTAATAGCTCATTGGAACTGGGACAAAAATACCTACATGATGGGATGGTTGGGCATGAGTTTCAGTGACTAGAGGAGACATGGTAGCCGATTTACTCTTTTCTGCATTAAAAATGAATATTTTAATAAGAGGGAAAAGTGCACCATGAATAAAATAATAATAAAATAATGCTCTAGAAGGCTCCAAGAGATCTATAAAATAAAGGGAGGAGTCCATTGAGGGATATCTTTGGATCATATCATTTTCTTGTATGAGAGGTTTGAGACGTGGTTCTCTACTTCAGCCGTAGCCCCAAGATGGAAACCCTCGGGTGATTTGTGTGTTGGACGAAAACCCAACTCTCTTTGAGGAGACTTCATTTAGAAGTTTCGGAGAGCTTCAGAGATATTGGAGTGAGGATCATTCAGATCTTCAACAGGTGCTTTAGTGGATTCCGTGGTAGCTATTGTCGGAAAGGGAGAGTGCAGCAGTTTAGTTTTGAGGCCAGCCCAGTGCAGCAGCTCATCTTGGTGGCCAGTTTTCCATCTCCGCTATTTTGGGGCAGATTTATATGTAACTCCAATTATTACTTATAATAAAATGCTGAGATTCTTCCGTTCTACGTGTTAATGGATTGCAGTGTTTTATGCGTCTTTATTTTACATGGCAATCTTTTGTTGAGTAAATAGTGATTTTACGGCATATTGTGGAGTTTAGTTATTTTTTTGCATTCTTAGTTAAAATATCCCTTTCGGGATATTACAGCTAGAGCACATTCAATTCTACCATAAATCAACACTTCTTCTTAGCGAGGAAAGTGCTCTAGCAATACAACTCTATGTGTTGCTCTGACTCCTGTAACATCTCCTGCGGTGTTGTTGATGCTGCTCACGAACACTGCACAAATGTTGCCACTGTACTGCTGTCTCTGCATGTGGCTGCCAATTGCTACTGTACTGCAACTCCCTCCTTCAATTGCGCTGAAGATCCATTGACTATCGAAATGGATTTTCAGTCCTACCCAACTGTTCTCTGAACTGAGTGAACTTAATCCTCCCCAGAGCCTTAGTGAGTATATCTGTTGTCTATTCTCCTGTGGAACGTATTGGAGTTGTACTGCCCCACGCTGAACACAATCTTTGATAAAATGACACCTGATGTCAATATGTTTGGACCAATCATGAAATACTGGATTTTCAAAGAGTTTGATACAACTTGGATTGTCACAATAAATGCTAGTCAGCTCCATCCTTCTCCTGAATAGACTCACAAGAAGTTTCCGAAGCCAGATGGCTTCGCATGTAGCTATACTAGCTGCCATGTACTCCGCTTCAGCTGTGCTCAATGCTACTGACTTTTGTTTCCTGCTGCACCAAGACACCATTCCTAATCCAACGTTGAAACATTACCCAGGGGTACTTTTTCTGTCCACTAAGCTTCTTGCCCAATCTGCGTCTGTAAATCCACTAAGTGTGACATCCTTTCCTTGGCCATACCTTATACCAAATCCAATTGTTCCTCATACATACCTCAGCACGTGCCTTGCTGCTGCCTAGTGCACTCTTTTGGGTTCCACCATGAACTGACTAAGAGTGTTGAAAAAAAAGCAAATGTCTAGTCTAGTGTTAACTAGATACATCAATGACCCGATAAGCTGTCTGTATAAGGTGGGGTCTACTTCTGCGTCTTCTGAGGCATCTATCTTTTTCCAATTGGTGATCATGGGTGTGGCCATGGGCTTGCAATCCTGCATTCTGAACCTCTTTAGAATTTCCAAGGCATACCTCTCCTGCCCCATGAAGATATCTCCATTCTTCTGACAGACTTCCAATCTTAGGAAGTAATGCACCAACCCCAAATCCTTCATGTCGAATTCAACTTCTAGATTCCGTTTGCAATCCTTGATGAGCCTAGATGATCCAGTGAGAAACAAATCATCTACATATAGTACTAATACCAATGGCTCATCCTCTATCAGCAAATAGTAAAGATTGGGATCTACGTCACTCTTGACAAACCCCATTTTTTCAAATATCTATCTATTCGACCATACCATGCTCTCAGAGCCTGCTTGAGCCCGTATAAGGCTTTCTTCAATCTACATACATGAGACTTCCTTTCATGAGTCTCAAAACCCTCTGGCTGTTTGATACATACCTCTTCCTCAATTTCTCAATTCAAGGACGTTGTCTTGACATCCAATTGATGAATCTCCCTTCCCATCTGCGCTTCTAAGGATATGACAGTCCGGATGGAGGTAAATTGTAATATTCCCAATTAGCGATAGCTAATTGGAAATATTAATTTTGACCAATTTTGCCTTATTATAGTTGGAGCATGAATAAAGTGAGTAAAATATTAATTAACTCACTTAGGATAAAGCACTTTCCTAAAGTCCACATCGAAATTAAGGGAGTGGGGCCTAATGGCCAAGTGGACAGCGCAGGAGAGGGACGCAGACCGCATGGGCAGCGTGGGGCCTACCTCACGCAGATGAGAGGGACAGCGTGGGCCAAGGAGCACGTGGGAGATGGTGGGGCCTAGGGAGAGAGAGGCCCAACGTTATAAAAGGGAGGAGAGCCCCCTCATTTGGTCATTCTTGTTTATGCATATTGAACTAGTCATTTCGACTTGGAGCACGCTAGCTGTTTAGCTTGTCTACAGTACTGTTCAGTACATCGGGTGTCTCCGTTCGAAGATCCCACCCTCAGCCCCAGGAGACTTCGAGTGCTTGCTTGGGTGAGGTATTTCCATCAGCATTTTGCAGGAGGATCGGTGATTGCATTCACGGGGGAGTAGAGCATTTAGAGACTGCGCAGTCTTGAGAGGGAGGACGCAGTCCATCTTGGGGAAGCTCCGGAGTGGCACCATTTCGGAGGATTCAGGCTGGAGGATTGAGCAAGGGGTTAGCCCTTGCCTATTGGAGACATTTGACAGAGTGGGAAGCCTTATTTTGGAGGATTGCATTCAGCACCAGCGTGGCCCTTGGGAGGATAGCGTAGATCCTCAAGGGAGGCATTTTTGGGGGTCGACCATTTCGGAAACGCTCTCTGGTCTCTTCTGGGTATTGTGAGTAGAGGCCGATACTAGAGTATCAGATTTTTCCGAGTAGGGGAGCAGCCCCAAATACTCATTTTGTTCCAGCAGTAGCAGCAGCATGACAATATTCCAGCAGCTTGGACGCAGAGCAGAGAGCAGCCATTTCCATTGATATTCTGAGAGTATTCCTACACTTGCCTGGTGCAAGTCGAGGTGCCATCATTCCGATCACCTCTTGTACTCATTTCTTTTTCTCAGTATAATAAAATGGCTTAGAATTATCTCTATTTCATGTGTATCTGCTTCATGATCTGTTTCTAGCATTTTATATCTTGTTGTAACACTTTGAATTACTATCTATTTCCCCTTCGGGATATTACATATATATGGCAACTAGTGCGAAGGTCTCTTCATAGTCAATGCCTTCTTTCTGAGCATACCCTTTTGCCACGAACCTTGCCTTATATTTCTCTACACTACCATCTGCAACGTATTTGATCTTGCAGATCAATCGTGATCCAACAACTGATCTACTTTGAGGTCTGAGCACAACTTCCCAGACATCATTTGTCATGATAGAAGCATACTCCTCTATCATGGCATCTACCCATACCTGGTGCTGAACAACTTCCTGGAAGCTGGAAGGTTCCTCTACCTAGGTAACCAAAGCTTGGTACCTGTCATGAGGTCTACGCTGTCTGTTACACGGATGAATCCCTCTTGCAGACAAGAGCGATCTCCCTAGTATCCTAAGGATATCTAGAAACAAACAGACAGATGTAGACCATTTTCTCTAGACTATTTTGCTTAAGAATTACTCATTAATTCCAGATAGATACTCCTACCTGAATTCCAATGCTTGTTCGGTCTTCAATCCAGTTGCTCCAGAAGTTATCGATCTAGCATATAAGATCTGCAATCAAAGACAGGCAAACCAGATCAAAAGCTTCTGCAAAATATGATAATTCGAAAGCAATAATCTATCTTAGTGATCAAGGAGTCTAAGAATTAAATCATTCAAAAGATAAATGAACAACTCAATGAGAAAATAGAATCCATTTGTATTAACTTTGAATAAAAGAAGAAACCTTACAATCTTGATGCCTTGATGTTTGTACAGGTTCTTCCGGGGTCCCGAACAACCGTTTTCCTCAGTTTGACAAGCCTCCAACTCTCTTGATTTAACATAAGACTATGGCCATCAGTATGTAATCTTTCTCATGCCAACAATGCCAAATGTGGAGAGTATGATTCCTTTAGAAATTCTCTTCTATAAGCTAAGAAGTAAGTATCAACTACTAAGTATCAAAAAGTACCCTTGAGACTGAAACTTGGTCTCAATTTATAGCTGAAGAGAGGTAGTTTCAGCTCCAAAAAGGAAGGGATAAATCCCTCTCATCATGGGATTTCAGCTCCAAAAACCAAGGGATAGCTCCATTTATGAAGGGATGAAGGCTCATGAATGGAAGGGGCGAAGCTTGACCAAATAACGCTTCTAGAAGGCCCCAGCTGGGAGAATATTTGACCAGCTAAGCTTCTGAAACTTACTTTTCTCTTTATTTTACCTTTTACAGGGGTTCGCAGTTTTAATGAGCTTTACGTGCGGGATGTACCGCAGTTTTTATAGCAATTAGCCATGGTACTGCAGGGAATGACTAGGAAAAGTGCGGGAGTAGGCTTTTTAGGATTTTTAAGAGCTTCTTCCAGTTCCAAGACTTGATTTGGCAAACTTTATGTTTTTAGACCTCTGA
Source organism: Pinus albicaulis (assembly GCA_034641835.2). NCBI lineage: Eukaryota > Viridiplantae > Streptophyta > Pinopsida > Pinales > Pinaceae > Pinus > Pinus albicaulis. Next base: position 71,076 of record JAXQQM020072867.1, read on the forward strand.
GGGAGCAATAAATAGGTAATGATGAACCCATATAGACAGCTAAATGTCATGGTGACAAATTTTAGTGTAACAGATTGCCCCCTAAAGTGCGAAGTCTGAAAAGTTCTGAAGAGTGAAGTGCTTTATCATTCTGAGGATCGGGCTGCAGGCACACTGGTTGAAACCCTGAAAAAACATTCAATGCAAGCATATATATATATATATATGTGTGTGTGTGTGTGTGTATATCATCGCTGAGGTAGGCATTCCCATAATTAGATCAAAACTAACTACATGTTCTGATACAGAAATGATTTTAGAATTACATAAAGAGTAGACACGGTATGGATGCAACCATCTGTTAGAAGTAGTCTACTGTATGATAAATAATAAAATTCCTCGCAGCCTGGATGGTGGAAACTAGATCCAAGGTCTTGATTCCTGCTTCTCGAACCAGTACAATTCTATCCATGCTATTAATTGTGTCGAAGTCGAACATCGTAGAAACCACTTGATTACCAGTCAATGATGTGAACTATTGACAAGTGTGGGAGAAACCACCAATAATGACAATGGTTCTCAAAGTATTCAGTACAATCTATGAAATGTGAATTTGTGATCTGAAGTCGAACATTTCACAGAATCATTCGATTGAAGGTCAATGATGCAACCTATCGTCGAAAGCGAGAAACCTGCCATTAGGGCATGCAGATTCCAAGGTACTCTTAGGATTTTAGATCAACTTTCTAAATGATGAGTTGTCGTCGATAGAAACTGATCTGTCATAGGAAAGCCCATGACACGAAACCATTAGGTCAAGTTTTGAAGAAATTTTAAGCAAGCACTGACTCAGGGATGGTCAATGCAAATGGAGACAAATGTTTGCAATGAATGGTTTATTAAACTGATCTCTTGAACACATAACGACATTGCAGATGGTGACGATTGACCTAAAGCTAATACCCAAAAACCGGCTGAAGACTTTCAATGTGGTTTGATTAACTTTTTGGCGATTTTCCCAACCTAAACATGAATGTGACAGAAGTGTCGTGTTCAAGAGTGGTATACAACTTTTTAAAACGAAGTGTGACAATTGGATTCATTTTCTCTCTTTTCCCCGACCATTTTTGGCAAGTACCTCTTTATTTTTGACAAGCTTGAAGAGGATAAAATTAAGCTCATCTTTCAGATGAGTCCAACTTAGTATTAAAATCGAACCCTAAGGAGTGGTTCGTTCCTGTTTATAATTTACAGGTCCTTTACTGTTGAGTTTTAACAAGTCCAGTATAAGTGAAACTCGGTGTTTTTCAGTTTTAGGGAGTCAGAAGAAAAACTTAAGAAAACTCCGTGGGTGTACTTTTTCATAAATTTAGTCTCTCAAGCCCGAAAAAGGATAAAATAATGCAGGAGAGAACTCTACTGACCATGATTATTCAACGTATACCTTTTTCGTAAATAGTCCATTTCAGTCCGGAAAAGGGGTAAACTTATACTGAAGGGACGACTGTTCATTTCCTTTAACGAGTTCGAATAGTCAAATACTCGGCGATCTTTTCATCTCTAGAGAGTCTGAAAAGGGCTTAAAAGAGGACTCCATGGTTTCGTTTTTTCTGTAAGTTTTAACAAGTTCGAAAAAGTGATAAAAACGTACTCATGTAGTGTCGCTTTTTCTGTAAGTTTTAACGAGTTTGAAAAAGTGACAAAAAGCATACTCATTGCCAAAATGATTATTTCACCCTAAAATCCTGTATTCTGTACAAAAACCCAAAAAATTAAACATACCTGTTTTAGATATGTAAAAAATATTTTTAAAATCAACCTTTCAAAGTGGAAAATAAATAAAATATTATTTTATTTATTCAAAAAATCTTATAAAAAGTAGTTTAACCAATTCATTTTTACCATTTGCATCCAGAGTGAAAGTTGAGAGCTTTTGGTAGAAAAAGTTCCGAAGGAGATATCAGAGGAACCGACCGTCCAAATCCAAAACCGTCGACTCCAGGTAATACACAATTCATTTCTCTTCATTTCTGTTTGTTTACATTCTCTTTTTAGGCTTTAGAATCATTTTTTAAGAGAAAAATAGGTTCAAAAAATCGCTCTCAGGGTACCGCAGGTAAAACACACAGTACCTGCGGACCCCGATAATTTTCCAAAGGAAAACTATCGGGGTCCCGCACTTTTCATGTATAACGTGCGCGATAGCTCGCACTGTCTTAATGCAAAAAGTGCGGAGGCATCGTGAACAAAATATGATTTCTCTCAAATTAAGCCAAATTTTTCATTCTAATTGGATCTAATCTTTCAATGTGTCTATTGTAGAGTATCCACAATGTTTGAATGGAGAGAACGTGAACATGAGGCAGTAGATGAGGCAGCTATTGGAAGTTTACCCACATTGCGTGTTTTGAAAAATTGTGGATTATACAAATATTGGGCAATGCAAGGCATGAGGGCTCAAGTAGAGTTATTGACATGGTTAGTGAATAGGTGGGATGTTCAAGAACATCGTTTCATTATCGGTGATCACCGGCTCGAAATCGAGCTGGAGGATATATACTTCCTTACAAGTTTGTCCAAAAGAGGAGAACCTATTTCCTTGTTTGGGGCTAGGCAAGGTGGCCAGTCTATAGCTAGCTATCAACAAGAATTTTGTAATGAAGAGGCTGATCCAAAAGACAACCGCATTGATATAAAAACCATTATCTGTCTTGAACTCAAAGTGGTTGCGTTCACAGTAGCTAGATTGTGTGGGAGTGAAGCTCCACATGTAGCTACTAAAGCCCAGATGTAGACATCGGTTGAATGCTACAGAGGCACCATCTTCAACTGGTGTGAAGGAGTATTGGCTAATGTAAATGGCCAATTGAGCAGAGCTAAGAACGCAAAGTTGAAAAACTTTGGTTATGGAGCTATCGTAGTTTCTTTTGCTCTGGAGAGAATTCCATCTCTTGCCCCTCAGCTTATCTCAGTTGATGCTCGTACAGTTAGAGAGCCTTAGATGGCCTGCTAGGTACAAGTGATGGCCCGTCATGGAGAGGGTTTTGAGATAGTTCGATTTACAGCTGCATACTTTCATTGGCTACAGAACCAAATCTTTGCCATTGAAGATTTTCCGTATGCTGGGATAGATTTCCACGGTGATCCTGATATGCCTCTTCCTCTAGGAACACAGTGGGACGAGTCAGGTAAATCAATCATTTTGATGTGTTTTTAACTCTAATTTTTTATTTTGTTTTCAATCATCTAGTATTGATGACAAAAATTTAAATGCAGATGTTGGTCCACAAAGACTAGCCAATCTTCGCCGCTTCGAGAGGAAGCGAACAGACGCTATTGCACCGCCAGAGAATCAGGAAACAGAGATTCTCACTAATTTAGAGCAGAACCTGGAGAGGTTAACCAGAGCTATTCCAGAGACTAGTATGGATGATATTCCTCTATGCCTCCAGAGGCATGTTGCTGGTGTTCTTGGCTAATTTCAGAGAAATCTGCGTAGAGTGGCACGAGCGATAGTGTATTATCATGATCATCACCATGGATAGTGGATGATCATCACAGATCATTGTATTTTTGCTTTTTGTGTCACTACCTTTTGGATCATAAGGTGTTTTAAACCCATGGTCCTAGACGATGTAATATTTTTTGAAACACAAACTCTATCTATGATATGACTACTTTTGACGGCTATCTTGTTCAACACTTATCAAATGTTGTTTTAACTTACTGTTTTAATGTCGCAAATGTCTATTTATAACATTATTGGCTAATGCATCAGCCAATGTATTTAAATTTCTCGGAATATGTTGATATTCAATGTAATCAAACTGCCTTTCCAAGAGACGAACCTTGAAGAATAATCTCAGTAACACTGGATTTTTAATTGCGTATACTCTGTTTAAATGTAATACAATGAGTTTAGAATCTAACCTAACGATCAAACACCGAATGCCAAATGAAATGGCATCAGATAATAACTCAATCACTGCGCTATATTTTGCGACATTATTCGTTGTTTGACCAAGGCTTACCCCATGCATAGAAACTAACTCATCGGTGGGTGAATAGATGACTCAGGTCGCGGAAGAGATATTCCGTGTACTACGATAGACACCATCAGCAAAACCAATGTAGGCTTGAAGGGACGTCGACATCTACAATATCAAGAGTAATCAAGATAAGCTGGAATAGTAATCAACGCAAACTTTAACTAGACACACTCATCTAATCTAAAGCAGCTAATCTAGAAAAAATAACTACTCTACAGGCAAGATCTTCACACAAAAAATCAAGCATAATATCTCTTCAGATAAAGTCCATTTATGGGTTTACCTAAAGAGACCCCGTCATAATCAATCAATTCGTAAGCCCCTTTTGCAAGCACTCGCTTGACAATACAAGGACCATGCCACATAGGTTCAAATTTCCCAGCTCCTAGTTTATCATTAGCTTGGTCATATACCAATACTAGGTCACCCTCTGAAAAAACATGAGGTGTAACACTTCGATCGTACTGAGCTTTAACGCGTTTTTTATGAGCTTCGGCTGCCAGGTACAAAAAGCGTTTTTCCTCCTCATAGGTAGCTGATAGTAACTCTATGGCTAATTGGAGTGGCGGTATTTCGCATTCAATCAGTGACACAACTTCTAAACCGTAGACCAGTTAAAAAGGAGTGAAACCTGTTGCGGTTTTTGCTGAGGTTCGGTATGCCCAAAGTGCTGAGAAAAGCATAGTATGCCAATTCGATTTATGAATTCCGATTATCCGTTTAATCATAGTGGTTAAAACTTTATTGACAGCTTCAACTTGACCATTAGCTTGCGGGTAATATGGAGTAGAACTATCATGACGCAGGCCAAGCTGGTCAGAAAGTTCGGTCATCATAATGTTTCGAAAATGGCTCCCATGATCGGTAATAATAGCTTGGGGTACACCGAATCGAGCAATCACGTGATTGAATACAAAAGTAGCTGCAGTTTTTCCATCTGCCTAGCAAAGGCCAAAAATAACCAGCACGCAATATCTTTTGGGCTGTGGCATACCCAGACATATGATCTCCACATGCTCCAGAATGGCAGTCATTCAAAACTCGTTCAGCCTCTTCATGAGTTAAACAACGTCGAAATACAAAATCCGCACCATGACGATAAAGTGTGTCCGAAAATATTGTATTGCTGGGATTGGTAACGGATCTTTCGTCGATGTGAACGTGAAATTTTAGGCCGAAATTTTTTGGTTTGGAGATAAATGATGATATCCCCATACCAAGGAACTAACGTACTGATAAGAAACAGAGATTCATCAGTGATTGGATGCTCTACCATAGTTTTTGTCTCAGTATTTGGGAAGTCACACATGAGTTCGGCGAACATTAGTGATTTCTTTGATTTGGATTTTTCAAATTCTAAATCAAACTCCTGAAGGATAACTATTCACTTCGAGTATTTTCCCTCGAGAAATTGTTTAGTCAAAATGTACATCATCGGGTTACAATTAGAAATCACAGTTTTTTTTCGTAACAAAATGTATTGAAAAAAACGTTGGACAACTTAAAATGATGCTAAGGCCAATTTCTCCACATGCGAGTATTTAATCTATGTGGGATTGAGATTCCGACTGAGATAGTAAATCACTTGTTCATTGCAGAATTCATCTTCCTGAACTAATACCATTCCAATGGTGGAATTAGAGGCTGCTAAGTATAAAAATTAATCCTGGCTATAATTTGGTGGATGCAGTAACGGTGCATGGGTCAACACGTGTTTTAAAGCATCAAAATATCGATCAGTGATCTCATCCCAAATGAAAGGAATATTCTGTTTCAAAAGCCTGGTAAAACCTTTGGTTAACTCAGCATAGTTCTAGATGAATCTATGCAGAAATTTTTCTTTCCCCTACAAACTTTGGAGTTGGCGGAGTGAGGAAGGAGGAGGTAAATTGATAATGGCCTCAACCTTCGAAGGGTCGACACAAATGCCCTCTTTTGAAATGAAAAATCCCAGTAACCTACCAGATTGTACATAGAAAACACACTTGTGTGGATTCAAGCGAATCTTATAATACTGACATCTCATAAAAATCGCTCGTAAGTGAGTTGGATGATCTTCCCTGTGTAATGAATGAGCAGGTAAATCATCGAGATAAGGTTGCACAATGTGTTTAATGTCATGAAAAGCATAGGACATTTCCCTTTGAAAATTTTCCCCAACATTCTTTAATCCGAAAGGTAATTTACAATAAGAAAACATTCCCCAAGGACAAATGAACGTTGTTTTTGGTTGATCGGCAGGGAGTATGTTTATTTGATTGTATCTGCAAAATGCATCCATGAATGAATACATTTCATTTCCAGCACAATCGTCAATAATTTGGTCGATATAAGGAGTTGGATAATTGTCTTTAGGACAAGCTTTGTTAATATCCCTATAGTCAGCACATACTCGTATTATTCCTTGTTTTTTCATAACAGGAACGATATTAGATACCCAATCTGTTAACGAGATTGGATAAAGAAAACCTGCTTTCAGTAATTTCTCAAATTCGACTTTAATGGCAGTAGCTTTTCATGGATGTATTGGACATAATCGCTGTCTGACAGGTTTAGCATCCGGGTAAGTCTTTATTTCATGAATGACAATGTTGGGATCGATTCTTGGCATTTCTTCATAAGACGAGGAAAATATGTCACAGAATTCTTGAAATAGGGATTTATATGTAGAAATTTCATCTAGCGTACATGAAGCACCTATATGAATGTTTTCAATAATTCTAGGTTTTACTGAGATGTCAATAGGAATGGTAGAAGAAATATTCCCCAAATTTACTTCAGAATCCAAATTTGTGATCGAGATTGGACTCCGAGGTTCCTTGAAATAGTCAGCTGTAAAAAGAGAGGAAAAGTTATTTTCGAATTTATCAATCTCAAATAAAAATGATGAACTATGATGGAGATCATCCCATGGAAATTCATCTACAGAAAAGAATTCACGAATGTTTTCATCAGTATGAAACACTTGTTGAAAAGGATCAGGAATTGATGTTGTAGCCGAGCTTGATGTTGAAAATTATTCTTCACTGATCACATTCATTGGATCAGCATCAGTTGATAACGGATTAGAAAATGACTGTATTTCTTGATATCCTATCTCAATAGGAATCAAAGGCATCCTGCCATTGAATGAATCTAGTTCTGATTCTAAAGGCACTATCCAAGGATCAAAAAATGGAATAGTTCTTTTTGTAATCATATTGATATTAGAAATATTATGCGGTACATTATGTGGAGGCATAGAAAAATTTCCCATTAAAGCAGAATCTTTCATTAAACCTACTCCTACATCCTCATAAGGGATAGTCGTTTTTCCTACGTGTTGAATACTATCAGTAGAAGCTGGGTCAGACGAATAATATGAGAGCTGATTGAATTTCACAATCTTTCCTTGATGAGGAAACATAATTATCCGAAATAAGGATGACACAACAACAGTCATAGCATAAGACCAAATTTGACCCAGAAGAAAGTTGTAATCTAGAGGGGCATCAACTACTTCCACATCTAAATTAACAATTTTTCCTTCGACTTCTATAGGTAGATCATGTAAAATTCTGAATGGATGGAATCCTCTTCCATCAAAAGCTTTGAGAATTGTTGGCGACTGGTTAAGGGTTGGAGAACCAAGTGATTTCCAACAGTTTAACAACATGATACACGTAGATGCTCCTACATCAATAACAGTACGAAAGCAACGTCCGTTTTTGACTAGTATTGGGATCTGAAAAGCCATTTGATGAGGGAGACGAGGTGTAAAATTTTCTAAATCGAAGACCATGAGGTTTGAATCCTGAAGATCTACAACTCCAATTGCTGATAAGAGTAATTTCCTTTGTGCTAGACATGATTGCAGCACTTCCAAGGCTGAAATTGCTGAAGGAGAAATTGCTAAATCCTCCATAATGTTGTAATTCTGAGCAGCTCTCAGATGTGGATTGAAAGCTGATTTATGAAGTACACCTTTAGCAGGCGGATTGATTACTAAATCAGGATTTGGTTTCTCGATATGCAACGGATCAGAAACTGGAGGAGATGTAGTTGGTGCAAAACTAGAATTTTCTACTTCTTTACCAGCAACAGGTTTTTTACTACCATAATCTTGCAATCGAGTCGCAACCATTAAAATATCTGCTGATGCATTAGAGGAAGATCCAATCATTTTGCTATCTTGAATAGGAAAAGGATCCTTCAAAACAATAGGGGTGGATGACCCTTTGAAAAATTTAGATACCTTGGCCCTATGCAGACATTCCTTGGTGAAATGATCCTCATCATAGATAAGAAAAGGATAACGAGGCTTCTGTTTATCATCAGTTGATTCATTTTTATCAGTTTTTGCCTTGGGAGATGAAGTTTGTTTATTCTTTTTCTTCCCTTTCTTATTGTTGCTGGATTTCGATTTTGTAGTCGATGAATCTACAATGTGAATATCGGTAGAAGTTTCCAGCGAAGATTCTCCTTTTGGTGAATCAGGTAAAGTTATTATGGGAGAAGTAACCATTGAAGATTTCTTCTTACTCTTAGTCATACTAACTAAACCGATTACACCATCAACAGAATGAGACCCTGAAGGAGTTGTTGTTATCTGAACAGGACGCAGTAAATCAGGGATTTTCTCGTACAAAGTTCCGGACTGGGTATATAACAAGTTAAGGTACTGAGCTTGAGCAATGAATTTTTCTTCTATGAAAACTCCTGCTTTGGCTACATCTTCAGTGATCTTTGGTAGCAATAATTTGACAAACCATTCCGCCAATATTTGATCCGGGATAAAAACATTTACCAAACATCTTCTTCGTCTCCATTCGTGAATAGGATCTGATATGTATGTAGAAGTAGATTGTTTTAGTCAATTTAATAATTCTGTGCCATTGTCGTATCTGATTGGCAACTGGAAATTAGTTAAGAAAGCATTTTCTAGAGCATTGAAATTGGTAAATGAGCCTCGTGGAAATTCAATGTACCACTTGGTAGCTAATCCTATTAACGTTCTCTGAAAAATTCTAATTAGAATGGAATCGTTGATTAATGAGTTGGATGCATACCAAAGGTGGTAAGTCATGACATGGTTAGAAGGATCCTCTCCTGATTTTCCTTCAAACTTTGGGATATCACTGGGAAACTTATGCGACATAGGCGGCCAATACAAATGATAATAGATATGATCATTCATAAGGTGAGATAAATCTGGTAAATCTAAATTTGCTATGAATTTCAATCGACGGGTAGGGTATTTTTGATAACCTTGTAAGACTAAACCAGTCCCAGGAGGAGGATATCGAAGATAACCTGGAATAGGTTGTGCATTTGGAATCGGAGTGCCCCTTGGATAACTAGGAATAACTGGACCATACTGGGGTTGAACAGGTGTCTGATATGTATACCCAGGGTATGGTTGTTGCGGGTAGAATAGATTTTGAACAGGTCCATATTGATACGGCCCCTGCTACGGTTGATAAGTAAAGTTAGGTTGAATTGTTATAACTGTAATTGTACCAGGTTGAGGAATCTGTACTGACGTTTGGGGGGCAGATGTGATAGGAGCTGTAGACACTCTAGGAATAGGTGTGGTCGGTTAAATAGAAGTCTGAATAGCAGTTTGGGGTGGATTCATAGGTGTACTTGGACCAGGCTGTTGAACAGGACCAGATGCAGGTGTTTGAATGATAGGTTGGACAGGCTGTTGGGGTTGATTATAACCAACTTGTTTTATAGCTTGATAATAGGGTACTTGCATATTTGGTTGTAAATTCTATTGAACTTGAGATGGATCCCACACCATTCTGAGATATGAAGGTCCCAATGAAGGTTGTACATAAGACGAACTGTAACTTGGTTGAACATATGGCTGATAATTGACTGGATAATTTTCACCTCCTTGTAACATTTGTTTTTTGGATAGAACTGTTGTCGTAAAGGAGGTTGCAATCCTTGAACTGGGTAATTCCCTTGAGTTTGATATTGACCTTGAGGCACATACTGACCTTGAGGCATATACTATCCCTGAGGCTGACCTTGGGGTATGTATTGTCCTTGAGGTTGATACTGACCTTGAGGTATGTACTGTCCTTGAGGTTGCCCCCCAGGCTGTATTTGACTATTTTGATATTTCCCCCCAGTCGATAAATTACTACCTTGAGAACCAGGGTTCGGGATATTTCCAGACATCATATAAACTTGCCCAATGTTCAAAGTTCTAGTATTTGATTCATTCGTGCCAGATGATGACATTGGTTTGTTAGGAAGAGGAGATGCTCCTGAGAATGTACCAGAGAGCGACTGATAGCCTACAGGAATAGATGAACCACCATACATAAATGTTTCTAGCGATTCAGTAAACATAGATTACTCACTAGACATGTTTAGCTGAGGTCTATAACCTATTGGTGTAGGGAAAAAAGGAATTCGGGGTGGCGAGTACTGAAGCCCTAAGTTTTTTAGAAAATCTATCAATGAAGAATACCAAGCATCATGTCTAAAAGGACTGTAAAAAATTGATTCACGTTCTCTAAGTTCTAAAGTTTCCTGAGTTGAAGGAAGAATAACCTCTTCCTCTATATCAGTGATTTCTTCAATACTAATGAGACTAGGAGGAAGATCTTCTGTAATCCGATTTCTTACTCTGGGTGAATCAGGATAATTGGAAGTTGGAGCAGTGAATTATAAAGTAGGTTCTGATGTAGCAGGTTCAGTTTCCGATTCAGAAATTTTAGGTTCTTCAAGTGATAATTCACTTGTTGCAGAAGCAACTTCAGTTAATTCAGAAATTGAAACTATTTTTGGAGTATGTTCTGCTATCTGTGGTTGATCTACTTTAGAATCAGGATAAATAATTATAGATGATTCTCCTTGTTTCGTTAATATAGTTCTACCGATAACATTTGGTATCATAGATTTAAGTCTTTATAGTTGGCTTGGTGTGTACTCAGGGGGCTTCCCCTGAGTTCTACGCGATTGTCTCGGTAATTCAACCACGATTAAAACTTTTAACACACGCAAACAAAGAAAAAATTCAAACAAACCGTAAAGTCGCTAAGGAAACAATCAAATGAATCACATGCCTATAAAAATCTAAGAGATCAATCCACACACAAGCAATAGATTCCCGCAATAAAAACACTAGTTGGTGATGAAATCCAACATCGTAGAATTTTAATGCAGAAATGGCGGTTGGAACAATTACCTCGACAACCTGCTTAATGAAACAAATCGGTGCAATTTTCTCCACTTAAACCATCTCGAGTGAAGATAACCCTCCGGAGAGTCCAAGTGAGTCTAGCCGACGTCTGCTCCAGGTACAGTGGGACCTCCCCTCCACCGTCACCTTGGGAAATAATCCTAAAGTTTATGGCCACTAAGGTCACCAACAGGAACACATATACCTGGGGGAACAGTCTACGATCCGATATACACGCAAGGGCAGAGTAACAAGATCATTCCCCTTGAAGGCTCCTTGACATAATCCAAGGTTTACCAACAAGTGACCCCAGGCTCCTCGACAATGGTCTATCCGAGGTTTTCCATTTTTAATATGTGCACACTTTCTATCATTCCCAATGAGATAGGTATGATTACCTCACTGGTTCGGATATGATCTCGTGCTTGACTCCTTTAGGAGGAGCTTCCCAGAGAATACATGCTACAATTGGATTTTCCTACCGCAAGATTGACTACTTGTTTGTTTTTACTGTCTTGGAGAGTTAAATAAAACCTATTCTAAGACACTAGCCTATGCTATGTTGGTGAAAAGAGCCTTAGAAAATATAAAATTTCTATATTGATTTTAATTAAGCATTACTTTTAATTGGCAGTTTCTTAGAACAACGAGTATGGAAATGAAACTTCTTGATGTTTTAATGACCCAACTCAAAATTTGGTACAATGCATCTATATGATAAACAACTCATTTATTTTCAATGAAATCTAACCAGAGGAAAGAGTTGAGAGATTTTCAGAAACTTTCAAAATATCAATTCTTTCTTTCCTGTATGAAAAACTTTGAAAATAAGATAATTCATAGATTTCAATTCCAAAAAGATCTTTTTCTCAAAATGAAATTCCTTATATCATTTAGATCATAAACAAAAACAAAATTCTTCCAAAAGAAAACTAAAAATACTAAAATAATAAAATTCAAAACTAAAAGAAAATTCTAATCTTGAACTCTATCTAAAAGTTGGAGGATGTTTAAGCCTGGTTTGTAATCTAACCAAGAATTTTCTGCTTATTCCAGCAAGAAATCAAAGCATCCAAAAGTAGTTTTAAAATGCAATTCAAACCTTATCAATCTAAAGTTTTTACAAGTTTTCAAATGAAAATAACATCAATTTTTCATAAGAATAACAATTGCATCAAGTTCAATGGCTGAACAGAAAAAAAATGAAATATCAAGTAGCTAAGGTATACAAAAGTTTTTGATTCAGAGAAATGGGAGGACTAGGCAAATTGTTTACTCATAATATGCAAACTAACTGAATAGATCACTTAATTACAGAAATTTCTGAAAGAAAACTTTCACATAAGTCTTTGACAATCAAGATAAATTGGGTAAAGAACAAAAATCAAGTAATGGGATGCCAGAAAACATAATTTCTACTTTTTCTAAAATTTTCCAAAGATCCACAGTTTTTAATTGAATAAGGTGTGGTACCACACTTTATTCTACTAAATATTGTGGAGTCTACTGCTATGTTTTAAAGGAAAAAGTGCGGAAGGCAGGAAAAGTAGAGAAAAATAAAGATACAGATTTACAGTCAGGGATCCTATTGAGCTTTCTACCCAATCAATTTTTGAGCTAATCTCAGTCAAATAAATCTCAAAGAAATATCAAAAATCAAACTGAAAATAAAAGAAAACTAAGTTCATATATTCCCCAGTGGAGTTGCCATTTTGTTACACGGACGAATCCCTCTTGTGGACAAGAGCGATCTCCCTAGTATCCTAAGGATATCTAGAAACAAACAGACATATGTAGACCATTTTATGTAGACTATTTTTCTTAAGAATTACTCATTAACTATGGATAGATAATCCTACCTGAAGTCCAACACTTGCTCGATCTTCAATCCAGTCGCTCGAGAAGTTATCGATCCAACATATAAGATCTGCAATCAAAGACAGACAAACCAGATCAAAAGCATCTGCAAAATATGATAATTCGAAATCAATAATCTATCTTAGTGATCAAGGAGTCTAAGAATTAAATCATTCAAAAGATAAATGAAAAACTCAATGAGAAAATAGAATTCATTTGTATTAACTTTGAATATAAAAGAAGAAACCTTACAACTGTTACGCGTTGATGTTCGTGCAGGTTCTTTTGGGGTCCCGAACAACTGTTTCCCTCAGTTTGACAAGACTCCGGCTCTTTTTATCAGCATAAAGCTATGGCTATGAGTTTTTAATCTCTCTCATGCCAATGATGCAGAATATGGAGAGTATATTCAATCAACAATTCCTCTCAAAACTATTAAGTTCTAGGTACTCTCTCTAAAGCAAGAAGCAAGCACTATGAACTAAAAACCAAGTACTAAGTACCCTTGAGACTAAAACTTGGTCTCAATTTATAGCTGAAGAGAGGTAGTTTTGAGCTCCAAAAAGGAAGGGATAAAGCCCTCTCATCATTGGATTTCAGCTCCAAAAACCAAGGGATAGCTCCATTTATGAAGGGATGAAGTTTCATGAATGGAAGGGGCGAAGCTCGACCAAATGGCGCTTCTAAAAGGTCCTAGTTTGGGAGAATATTCGACTAGATGGGCTTCTAGAAGTTAATTTTCTCTTTATTTTACCTTTTACGGGGGTTCGCAATTTTAATGAGCTTTACGTGCGGGATGTACCACAATTTTTATAGCAATTAGCCACGGTACCACAGGGAATGACTAGGAAAAGTGCGGGAGTAGGATTTTTAGGATTTTTAAGAGCTTCTTCCAGTTCCAAGACTTGATTTGGGGAACTTAATGTTTTTAGACCTCTGAGGGAGCAATAAATAGGTAATGATGAACCCATATAGACAGTTAAATGTCATGGTGACAAATTTTAGTGTAACAATGGGTCACTTCATGAGAAGACCGAGCCTTATCCAAACCATATTTTCTCAACAACCTGCCTAAATTGGCATAAAGGAGTTCGATTTCAACTTTATAAAGCCATGAAATTTTCCTTGAGAGAGACATGAGTAATTTGGAGTTCCGATTCAGAGTGTTAGAGGCAGTTTTGTTTTCAGCATTGCTTGACCATCCGAAGGCAGAATTGAGTGCAGAGACAGGCGTTGGAAAGCTAGGAGAGAGAGATTTATGTTTTCAGTGACCAGAAGTGCATGCAAGCATGATCAATCTATTGTTTTTTCTGTGTAAATACTTCCTTGGATCAATTCTATTAAAGCGGACGCCCAACTTGAGTGCGGACCCAAAAACATAGTCCATTAGGGACGAACTCCATAATAAATGTTTGATGTTTCTTCTCTCTGTTATTTTCTTTATTTTCATTCTTAATATGTTGTTGGTTTAAGTCATAAATGATTTCCTTTAGTCCTCCATATTAAGCAGTTCAGTTAACAATCAATTCAATAATGGAAACTAATCAAAACTACCTAAGCACTTAATAACGATCACATTCAGATCATATATTTTGGTATCAGAGCAGGTTGTGCTTTGTTGTATTTTTACAGTTGATGTTAAACAGGTTTGGATTGCAACGTGGAGAAGGAACGCTTGAGGAGTTCGATCCAGAAATTGGAAAGTGAAAAATTTCTCATCAGTTGACGATGACAGGAACTGAAACCGGTGAAACTCCAGAAGTGAAGCACATGGATGAGAATTAATTTTAGAAAATGTTTTTGAACATGTAACATATTTTGGTACAACTCTACAAATATAAGAAGGTGAGTTATGCAGCTTCTTCATCAAAGGAATCGAATAAGGACAAGGGGAAAGGAAAATCAAATTAACCTCCTTCTCCTCCATCTTCTCCATCATCATCATATTCTTCTTCTTCTTCTAGTTCAGAATCTGAAATAGAAAAGAAACTTCAGAAATATATTTTGAAACTTGATGTAAAGTTTGAATTACCTGTTTATGATGGCGAAATGAACCCAGAGAAATTATATAATTGGATTAAGCAGATAGAAGTGTATTGTAGGATTCAAAACATTTCTGATGATAAAACAAAAATCGAGTTAGCTACTCTTAGGATGGGGGGAACTTCTTTAATCTGGTGGGAGAGTAAAACACAAATAGATTTAAAGCGTAAAGGTAGAGTCATCTCCTCATGGTCTAAGTTTTTGAAAGCTCTAAAGAAACAATTTCGTCTGTTGGGATACATGCAAAAAGATGTTATTTATTGGCAACATTTGCGGCAAGGTAAGGGACAAAATGTTCAAGAGTTTACTCAAGAAAACTGGAAGAAAGCGTTGTCGCTTGGTATTTTTTTGGATACATGTGAAACTCTATTAAAGTAAATTGGCAATCTACATTCATATTTATAGCATATGTTATTGATTTTTAATCCTAATGACTTTGATGAAGTATGTGTCCAAGCCATACATGTCGAATCAGGTGGCAGACCATTCAATTTTTCACCGAAGACATCCAAACAGTTGGAAACCAAAGAGATCAAGAGGAAGAGCAGTTCAAAGGGAAAGAAGACAATGAAAAATCAGAAGGAAGGTGAAAGACCTAACTGTACTCACTGCCAGAGGATCGGACATGATGAAACCAGATGTTGGAAACTTCACTTGGAACTTATACCAAAGAAGTTCCAGAAGAAGAAATTTGAAAGGAATGCTACGACAACAATCCAACAAGATCTAGGCTTCGATTCAGGTGATCAAGGGAAAATAACCGCAATGGTTACGACAGGTAAAAATTATGACGCTAGTTCAGGTTGAATTACTTCTGATTATTCTTCAAACATTAATCATCTGGATGAAGATAAAAGAGTTGAGTTATTTCGCATAAGTGTAACTTCTAAGCACACAAAAATAGATACATTGTTTGACACTGGGTCACAGGAAAATTTAATATCTGAATCATTAATTAAGAAATTGGTTTTGGAGACATGGAATCATCCAAGACCATACCCATTAGGCTGGATAAAGGAACAAACTCAAGTTAATGTCACAAAGTAGTGTTGTTTAAAATTTTCCATCACAGCTAATTACATTGATGAAGTGGATTTGGATGTGATACCATTAGACATATATGGAATAGTGCTAGGGAGTCATTATCTCTATGATCGTGATGCAATATTTCATAGGAAAGAAAATAAGTATCATCTTAAGAAAGATGGGATTGAATACATCGTTCGGGCACATAAAATCAAAACTCACTTGGATTTAGTTAATGCTAATAAGATGAAGCGACTAATAAGTTCAAGTAAGAGATATATACTCATGGTTGTAAAAGAACAACATAAGGATCTTCATGATGCTTTTTTAGGTTGTGAATCTCATTTTAAATATAGTTTGGTTAAAGTGGTAGATTCATTTCAAATTCTATTTAAAGAACCAAAACATCTACTTCATAAACGGGAAATACAACATGAGATACAGTTGATGTCTGATGCCCCTCTTCCTAATATTGGAATGTATCACAAGTCAGTCATAGAGTACGAAGAAATAAAGAAACAAATCCAAGGGATGGTTGGAAAAGACTTCATTCGACCCAGTTCATCTCCATGTGGTTCACCCATAATTTTGGTTTCTAAGCAAAACAGGACATGGGGAATGTGTGTCGAATTTAAAGTTTTTGATTCATTTAAGCAGAAAAATTTCATAGCACCAATCTTAGCTTTATGAAATTTTCAACAACCATTTAAAATAGGAACAGGTGCTAGTGGTTATGCAATGGGTAAGTAAATAGTTATTCATACAGATCATCAACCGCTTCAATACCTTCAATCACAGACTAAGTTGCAACAATCTTGCCACTATAGATGGATGGGATTTATTAAGAAATTTAACTTAGTAATTAAGTATAAGAAGGGTGTAATAATTAAAGTATGGATATGATGTTTAGACCATCTTTGAATGCTTCAATAGTACCACAGAATAGTTCATTGAAACATGAAATTTATGTAGAACAATATAATACTGATGTTGATTTCAAAGATATTTATGAATCACTAACTCATGGTACTCAGGTGGAAGAAGTCAATTTTCATAGTCATGATAGGTTGTTATATCATCTGGGTAAGTTGTGGATACCACAGACAGAAAGTGTGCATGTTATTCGGGAAGCTCATTCTTCTCGAATTGTAGGGAATTTTGGCGTAAGCAATATTATGGCACAAATTCAAAGGTATTATTACTGGCCTCACATGTTTGAAAAAATTATGAGGTACATTAAAGGATGTGTGATGTGTTCGACAAGCAAGCCAAGCAATCAAATGATTGGTTTGGACATGCCACTTCGAGTTCCTATGCGACCATGGGACAATATTTCCATGGATTTTGTTGAAGGACAGACATAAATGGTGAACAGGACGATTATACATATTCTTCGAGGTTACTGCATTAAACATCCTAAGTTGTGGGATGAATCTTTACCTTATGTGCAACATGCTTACATTTGAGCCTTACGTTATTCTCTAACTGTGCCATGACAAGCATCGAGTCAGGCCAAGTACAAATTGTACCACAACAAGCATCAAGTCAATCATCATTTTTAGGTTGGTGATCAGGTATGGTTGTATATCAGTAAAGATAGATTGAAAGGAGAAGGTAAGAAACTGAAATCCATCAGGTATGGTTCTTTCAATATTGTTGAAAAGGTTGGAAATAATGCATTCCGATTAGATTTACCACCTTACTTGCATATTTATTCAGTTGTGAATGTATAAAATATGAAGTGTATGAACCTCCAATGATCATTGATCCCGAGGAAGATACATAGATTCCTACTATTGATGATTTAGCACCTGAGTATATGAATGAGTTGTAGGAAGATACCATATTGGAAAAAAGAGTGTGTACTTCCAGGAGAGGAGATGTTGAATATCTTTGAGTGGGATTTAAGGGCATGGATCCGATTAAGGCAAGGTGGATAGATATCATAAAAGTGAGGGAGTTGTACCCTCACTTGATGTCTTCTTAAAATCAAACTTTTGTGGTCCAAAATCTTTCAAGTGGAGAAGATTGATCCAGGAGGATCTTTTTTAGTGCAGATAGGCAGAGCTCCAATTTTTCCGATGTCAGGTTCAGTCTTCAGTATCGTCATTTTCGCCAGTGAAGAAGTCCTCAAGTTGATCATGGTTCGAATTTGGTGAATGGTGTTTGTAATTGTCATGTGTTGTCATGACATAAGTGTGGTCTTTGTGTGTGGTATTTATCATTATGTAATGGTGAAGTGGGTCAATTGGCTAAGGTGAAGAAAAAATATGTAAAGGACCTAAGTCTTATTCCTAAAGTGCTAAACCTAAGTCTAAAACCTAGACCTAAAGACCCTACACCTTAAACCTAAAGACCTAGCGCAAAACCTATGGTGATAAAACGATAGTGAAATGTAAACTATGTTAAAACCCACTTTCAAACTTTATAATAAAACAAATACACCATACAGTCCTAAATCACTAAAGCAGACCACGTCAGATCTCCTTAACATGTGATCAAGCAGGTAAACCATAGCAGAAACTGTAACTGCGTAGTTTTGGATCAAGCCGCCAGATCAAGCCTTTGACCATAACCGTCGAAGATTTTCATGTGAACGCTATGGAGGAGATAAGCCGAAATCGTTGAGCTAACCACAACCGTCAGATCGACCCGCAGATGTAGCCTCTGGGAAGACCTATTCACATGCTAACATCTCATCCTCCACATGGTTATGTTGACCGTCAGGGCTAATTTCTTATCCCATAGTCTATTTTGGGTTTTCAATTTAATATGCGCTAAGGATCTAATTAACACAACTTATCCCTATAAATTATGTGTCACTTCATGAGAAGACCGGGCCCTATCCAGACCATATTTTCTCAGCAACCTGCCATGGCATTTTCCTTGAGAGAGACATGAGTAATTTGGAGTTCAAATTCAGAGGGTTAGAGGCAGTTTTGTTTTCATCATTTCTTGACTGTCCGGAGGCGGAATTCAGTGCAAAGACAGGCATTGGAAAGATAGGAGAGAGAGATTTTTTTTTTTAGTGACCAGAAGTGCCTGTGAGCATGATCAGTCAGGTGTTTTTTTCTATGTAAATACTTCCTCGTATCAATCCTAATAAAGCGGACACCCAACTTGAAAGAGGACCCAGGGAGGTATTCCACCAGGGATGAACTCCGTAATCAATGTTTGTTGTTTCTTCTCTCTGTTCTTTGATGTATTTTCATTCTTAATATGTTGCTAGTTTAAGTCATAAATGATTTCCTTCAGTCCTCCACATTAAGTAGTTCAGTTAACAATCAATTCACTAGTGGAAACTAATCAAAACTACCTAATCACTTAATAACGATCACATTCAGATCAACGCAACATATTGTTCATCAAACAGATAAATGTGGTTGGGGAATTATTTAAATCGAATGGAACTTCAAAAAACTCATAATTCCTGTACCTGGTCCTAAATGCGGTCTTGTAGATTTCCTTCTCTTTAATGCGTAACTAATGATAGCCCAATATCAAGTAGATCTTAGAGAACATTGAAAATCCCTTCAGCTGATCAACCAAATCATCAATCATCAAGTAGATCTTGATGGCCATTTTGTTCAGTTGCATATAGTCAATAAACAATCTGAGAGTTCCATCTTTCTTCTTCA
The DNA here is from genome assembly GCA_034641835.2 of Pinus albicaulis. Classification (NCBI taxonomy): domain Eukaryota; kingdom Viridiplantae; phylum Streptophyta; class Pinopsida; order Pinales; family Pinaceae; genus Pinus; species Pinus albicaulis. The sequence continues at coordinate 90,848 of JAXQQM020072867.1, forward strand.
CGAACTGTTAGCACTCAAATCTACCTCAGGCTGAAATGAAGTAAAACTCAAGGCTACATCAAACCACGCTCAGCCTCGTAGCTAGCCCTACGAGGACAAGAGAGGGCTCTCTCCGTCAATCTCGAGAAAATAAGCAATAGGCTGCGAGATGACTTACAATAAGAACTGATTTTAGGCTAGTAAAGAAATAGGTATGTTTGATTTTTGGTTTTTTGGGTTTTCGCTGGAGAAATGGGAAAACAAATTTTGGGTCCGGGGATAAGGTCAGACCTTTGCAGAGTTCAAGTTGGGGCGAGGTAGGTGATGATCTTGATGCTTTAAATTGGATATATGGATAGATTTAGACCGACGAGGAGCTGAAGAGGGCAAAGAAGAACTTGGATCCTCTCCAAACAGCTGAAAACATATAGAACTAACTGAATTCAAAGGCTAAGCACTGTAAACAATGGATTCAACCTTATTCACTCATCCAATTTAGTTCAGAAGCATAATGAAAGGATGGCATACATTAAACATGAAGAAACTTACAGTAAACAAAGAAGAAACACCATCAAGAAAAGAACACCACAAGGATCCCAACAAGTGCCGCAAAACCCCTGATCTTTCCTTAGCCAAAATATGAAAAGTATGTACAATGATATCAAAAGTATCCCAAGAGTCCAACCTGTAGAATGCCTCAGAAATTACAATATATAGATCACTCTAACACCTTCCCCCACCTCTAGGGGTCGAATTCCCTCTTCAGGGATCAGTTTCAACCAATTCTAATCATGGAACTACAATCTAGGCAGCTAACAACTTGCCTCTAAAAGAGTGGAAACTGATCCATTACATGATTTTTTACCCTTTTGAGAGTGAATCTTCTAGAATAGATAAAAATAAGCCAAAGTTACATACCAAACATGATTTTACATCATAAAAACCCAAAATTCCATCCACAAGCAAAACTGGTCCATACTAGGGTGTAAATTCAGCCGCAACTCTAATTTTAGCTAAATTGCTGGCCGTTTCTTGAGCCGAGTGGTCGCGCGTTTTTCCAAATTTCTTGAATTTGAGGTACTTCGGCATCCAATCGGGCGGCAGATAGCTCGTTGAAAGATATTATATAATTTCCAAAAAGTGGAATTGTGAATTGGACCCATTTACCCCACAAAACCAAATCTCCCAACACTAGTCAAAATGAGCAGAATGAGGCTGCCTCAAGGCAGAGCGTTGTTGCAGTCAACTTTTGAAGGTCTTCCTCAACTCCAAATTGAGCTCATGATAGCTCAGTGGAAAGATAGTTTTGTCTAGTTATCATTTGACTCATCATGCAAGTCATTTGGCCAACCATGCTAGGAGAAAACGTGATTTTCCCAAGGTCACTTCAGAGGTGCATTCAATTCTTCTGAGGCAACAGTATTTTTGACATTTCTTCAAAACCATGATACCTGTGTAAAAAGTGAAAGAGGTTTTTCTTCCTTGAGAGGTTTTGGAAAAAACCCTCTCTCAGTTTTCCAAAATCCATCTTTGATTGCTCTAAAACATCTTTTGAGTGAAACTTACCCCGATGTGTGAAACAAGGAATGTTGTCGAAATGAAGCGAAATGAAGGGGATAGGGGGCTTCTAAATTCTTGGGGAAATTTTTGGAAGTAGGGAGGGATGTTAGGAAGTAGGGGAAAGTGGAATCACAGATATTGAGTGAGGGGAAGGAGTCCAAAAGGGAAAAACACAGGCCTAGCCTAGAAAATTGCCAAGTTGTGGCTAGAAACTAGGGTTTGTGCAAAAATGAGGAATTTGGGGGATCTCAGTGATGGGAAGTGTTTAATGAGGTATATTAAGGATATGGGAAGGTGTTTGAACATCAGGATACAAGTTTTTCCGATGATTTGACCATCCAAGAGAAATTACCTCCAAAACCCTAGGAGAGGGAAATGGACCTTACCAAGGCACAACTGAATCATGAACGAGGTGTAAAATGACTCAATGGAACTTGACATGATGATGAAAACCCTCTGAATGATGATACACTCAGCTGAATGGTGACATGGACTGACACTTGGACAAATTTGAAAAGAGTGAAAACCAACCCTAGACCTAATGCCTAGTGATCAAATTTTGCTTGAAGACTCAGTGAAATGAAAAAATTTGACCTTGACACTTTAAAATGACTTTGAAAGAGCATGTTTGATCACTGGAGGAAGGCTGCAAAGACTGACTCTAACATTGGCTCCAATGGGGATGGTAGCTCCTTGGAGGTGCCAAGAACGGCAGATCTTTGGGAGAGCAGACCAGTGCCTTATCCATTGGGCCATGGAATCAAAAACTCAAACTGAAATGCATGACTGAAAAATGATGACTTGACGACACAAATTGACTCTCACTCAACTAAAAACTGACTT